>JASANR010001521.1:0-105238 GCA_030849635.1 Wallacemonas sp. MBr04 | reverse complement strand
CCAGCTCATGATCATTCCTCTGCACTCGCGCAGTTGGACGAGTACCCCACCGAGGATCCGGCTCTTGTGGCCGCTGCCGATGTCAACGCGGATACGGCCGCACCGCCGCAGTCTGCTGACGAGGTCATCGCAGAAGCGAACCGCGAAGTCGCTCGCGAGGCGCTGGCAACGGACGAGGCCGCCGAACGGGCCAAAATCTCGCGCGAGGAGAAGGAGCAGTCGCTGACCATATTTGGCGAGCTGGTCATGATGACGCAGATGATTGCGATGGGTGCCGCGCCAGCGAGTGGGTCACCAACAGGCGATGCTGCGGCAGCAAACGACGACGGCGACGATGGGTGGGGCAACGACGATGACGGCTGGGGCGATGATGACGACAACGATGGCTTCGATGAGATCCAGTTCGCTCCCCCGGCCGGACCACTCGCGCATGCAGCGCCAAGTCTCCCGCTGACGGGCACGACGCCCATCGCTGGTGCGGCCTTCTCGCACGATCCGTCCCTATTCACTGCACACGCTCCCTCTCCCCTCACCTCGAATGCCAGCCACGCCGTGGATAAGGCGGACCGGAAGAAACACACCCCGCCCTCAACGCCTTTTCGCCCCGCGCCGTCTGCCTCGCCAGCTGAGCGCACCGGTAAAGGCATGAGCCTCCGAAAGAAGTCTCCGCCCGTCGCGCGTGCGAGTGCGCAGTCAGGACCATTCCTTAGCACCCCACCACAGCACACCAGCGCACGCAACTCGATGCCGCTTGCGCAGAGCGCGTCGCCGAGTGTGTTCGGAGGGAATAGCATGTCCCGGCCCGTCAAGAAGGAAACGGACGATGAGGCCTGGGATGACTGGTAAGCGTCTGAACACACACACCCTGTGAGCTAGCTGGAGGTGAGAAAGAGAGAGCAATGGGTGTCATGTTTACTCTTTCCGGTTGTGGATCCGCGTTGTGTCGCCTCTCTCTTGGGTCGGTATGCCTCTGCCGGTTTTTTTTTGCTGTGCCGTTGTTGTTTTGACATCTCCTCTGCTCTCTGATAAATCCAAATCCCCAAAAAGACAGTGTGAAGTGAAAGCCACAACAGTCAGGTCTGAGGGCCCCAAGAAGCCGCTCCTGTAGCGACATAAACGATCTTTTGTCACAGGAGTCAAGTTTGTTTAAGTGTATGTGTGTGTGTGTTCATGTGCATCACGACCAGCATGTCACTGCAGCCTCGCTGACATGCGCAGTCTCACCGCTACGAACGGACCTCGAAAGAAGCGCCATGCACGGGGAGGACACCTTGTTGCTGTTGTTTGTACTTTTTTTTGTTTGTGAGTGTGCCCTGACGGCTGTCATGCACATTTCGTGGCAAGCCTGCGCAGTCCTCTCCTCCGACGCTGGTGACGCCTCTCGCCCGATGACCCCCCCCCACACACACACAGTCTCCTCCGTAATGTCCTCCACACTTTCTTTCCGTCACGTCTGAATCATGCTCCTCTCTTTTCAAGCTTGTTCAACACACACGCGCGCACACCCATTACAGCAGGGTTTCGACATCATCATCTCTTCTTCCACGTTTCCGTTCTCACACTGTGCACCGTGATGGCAGAAGCGCCAGCCCCATCCAAGCCCAAGGCGAACTCCTACTACTACTGGCATGGCCACGAGAAGGAGCGTGCCGCGGTTGGTGATGTCGCCCCACTCCCCACACCGCAGTTGGTGAATCGTGATCCCGTGGCGGCGGAAGCCATTCTCGCGGAGGTCCCGCCAGCCCCCATCAGCAAGTACAGCTGGAGCGATGGGGAGAAGAACGTGTCCGTGTACGTGGATGCATTGGCGAAGCCCGGTGGTGTGGCCGCGGCCGGCGAAGAAACCATCAACGAGAGCTCCGTCAGCGTGCAGTTCCAACGCAATGGCTTCCGACTCAACTTTGCCACCGTCGTCGTCGCGACAGGCGCGTTGAGGCGCAAGGTGATGGTGCTGCGCTTGTCCCACAAGATTAATCCCGATGCGTGCAGCTTCAAGGTGAAGCCGGCCGCACAGCAGATCTACATCAAGCTGTCCAAGGCCAGCCAGGGAACGTGGTACGACCTGGAGGGCAACGCCTCCGACACCGACGAACCGGTGAAGAAGCCAGAGAGTGATGCGGAAGATGACGAGTAATGCCAAGGACTGCGCGCGTATCAACTCTCGGTGTTTTTTCCGTCTTCCCCCCTTTTCTCTCTCTTTGTTTGTATGTTTGTACTCACCCTGTCTTCGTTGTTCGTTTTTTTCCACTTTCTCTCACCGTGTCTGCAGCCAGGCCATGCAACAACGTAACAAAAAAGAAGCAACATCACCACAGTCACGGCAGTGGCAGCAGTAAACTCATACACCACACCTATTGAGATTAAAAACAAACAAACAAACCATCCGACGTGTGCAGGGGAAAAGGGCACAGAAAACACAGAAAATATTGCGCGTCACGACGCAGTCGTCTCCCCTGCAAAACCAGAGAGTGTTGAGTGATACGACAGCGCTGTGACGATTCTGCTTCTTTGCATCACGCTTCGCGTTGTCTCTCTGCTTGTCCGCGCGTGCAGCACGTGCACGATGCACAGTTTTCCACTTTTGCAGCCACTTTTTGCGACATATGAATACGTAAACTGCGTTTACTTCGCCATTATCTCCTCCTTCTCGTTCCTTTACTCCTTCGTCTCTCTCTATTTGACACTTCTTTCTTTACCATGATGAACGCGCACAGGGTATTCGCACCTTGCTATCAACAACAAGAAGCTACCCAGAAAACAAACATTGAAAAGAAAAGAAAACGAAAAAAAACATAAGAGTGGCCCTTTCACTCGAAGACCCGCCTACCCAGAACAATCACGTTATAAATCAATCCCTGAACGTGAAAACTAACTGTTCTGTCGAGCACGTCACTTCCATCTTCACGTTTTTCCACCTTCCATCTCTGTTTTTTTTTATTTACTTTCCATCCCCACCCCTTTTTTCTCCGCCTTCACGCGCATACCTACCTCATTTCCGCGTTTTCTTTCTCTCTTCCATTCCTTTTTTCCCCCTTTTCTTCCAAGTCGCTTCCCGGACTCTTTTTGCTCCTTCTTCTCAAGTCACCGGCCCGTTTTCTCTCCCTCCTCCCCCCCCTCCCTCTCCCTCCGGCACATTCCACAGTCTCGCTCCCAGCATTTTCTTTTTTTTTGACACTCTGCGTGGTCTCCAAAGAGTTCACATCTGCCGTGTTGACGTCTATAAAGGAATCGAAGAATCCGCTTCCGCCCCCTTTCCTCCCCTCTTTCCTTCTCTCTCTGTGCTTAATCTCGTCTTGGCTTTGTTACTTCACTTCTCCACACACGATTTCTCTCTTCTTTCAATCAGCCCATCTCGTCCCCGTCCTCTCCCGCATAGGTTGAGAACATTTTTTCGGCAGTCTTTCGTTTCTCTTTCTCCCTGTCCCACTCTCTACTGTGGCTCCACTACAAGACACACAGACACACCATCAAGGCGCACTCACTTGCGTTCTTGCTTTCTTGCCTCTGAGAACCAAAAAAAAAAACTTTACTTCGCTTCGTCGGTGAGAACTACTATTCTTAACAAAACCACACACAGTAAGAAAAACAATCGCAATACCAAAAGCAACAACAACAATAACAAAAATTAAAAAAACCAACACCATCAACTCAAACACAATATTTGATTATTGCAGCAGTCTCCCACACGCGTCGTGATTTCTTTTTTTTCCCCTGCGCTGCTACCTCTTGCAACCGAGTCTGACACACAAACACTTCGGCTCTTCAAGCAGGTACACGCCCCCTTTTTCTCTCTCTTTCTTCTTAAAGAATCAAGAACAAGTAGCAAGTATCTAGAGAACAACACAAACAAGCCAAACAGACGAGAGCAGAGCTTCATTTGTCCACGTCCACACCTTTTTTCCTCTTTCCCCGGTGACGACGCGTCTGTCTAATACCAGAGTACGACAAAACAAGTTCAACATCAAACAGAATCCATCTTTTAAGTGCACGTTTAAGGCCCCCCCCCCTCATCAAGGAAGAACGCTGCCACGAGCTGCAAATAGAAAACACTCACACAGAACGGCATTATTGCTCACTCTTTCTTTTTTTACTAGTTCGCAGCAACAGCAACAGCAAGCAACAAGAGTAACCTTCCACGCCGACCGTCACTCCCTGCACCACATCACAAGATATTACTGACGAGTGGTAAAAACGAAGAAGAAACACAAGGAGAAATCACAGTGAAGTACCATCCCAAGGTCGATCGACTCCATTTTGTTCTCTTTTTTTTTTTTGCTTCCCCCTTTTCCATCTCCACTTTTTTTTTCCCGTCCCCCCCTTTTTTTCACAGAGTACATCCACTCAAAACTTTTTTGCTTTCGTTTTCTGTGTTTTTTTTGTTCAGTCATTTTTGTGTTATCTTCCTCCTCTTTCTTGTGTGCCAGCATTAACACATATCTCTGTCCATCTGCGTGTGCAGTGACCAATTGCTCTTTTCTTCCACCTTTTTTGTCTGTTGTGACTCGCGGTGCGCAGTGTTGCTTTCAGATTTGCTTCACTTCTGCACTTTTATTTCCTCTGTTTCTCTTTTACATTTCACTGACATTTCTTTGATTTGTAGCTGACATCAAACACACGGAGACACAGTCACACACACACAAGAAGAAGAAGAAGAAAAAACTGGATTAATTGGTGTCACTCACTAGTGCCTGTTTTTTTTCTTTCTCTTTCTTTCTTCACTCTCACCCACGACCGAGGTGTTGTTGATTTTTCTTTCATTGTTTCTCTTTATCATCTACCATCACTTTTTTTCTTCCTTTTGCATCTTGCCTTCATTTCCCTCTTTTTGCGGCATTTTTCTTTTTTTTTTCACCTCCCTCCCCCTCTTCTTTCTGTTCTCAGAGTCCTTCTCACAGTTTTGCTGCTCACGCACACAACTTGTTTTTCTTCTTTGCGTTGGTTTGATCATCTGTGAGTGCGTGTTCCCGTTCCGCCCCGTTTTTTTGCTATCCGTGTGTGATTTTTTTTCGTTGTTGTTGTTGGTGTTCGTGTTGCAGCATTCATGTGCGCGTTCTACCCTCCCCAGCACAGCACTGCCTCCGCGGCGGTGCCGATCTTCACGACGCGTTGCGCGAGCACCTTCAGCACCGGCCTCTCCTCAACCGCCTTGCTGAGCACACAGACACCCTCCCTCAGCGGCGGCGGCAACCCCTTTTCCTTCTTCACGGCGACGCAGCATCCGCGTGCGACGGTGGCCGATGTGACCGCGTCGGGCGCGCAGACGCCGGAGCGTCCGTCGACACCGACGCTGGCCACGCTCGAAGACAGCGCGGCGCTGCTTCTCAACGCCGAGGCCGGCAAGCCCAAGAGCGATGGGCGCTCCGCCACCCACTGCTCCTCCTTGAGCCGCTCGCAATCGTCCTTTGCCATCTCCTCCGCGTCGGAGCTGAACGGCTCGGCCGCCAGCACGCGTGCGCCGTCGCCAATTCCGCAGGTGAAGCTGTGCGATCAGAACCCCTTCTTGCACGTCGTGGCGTCGTCCGCCGCGCCGGTCGCGACGCCTGTTCCGCTGACAACGGCACCGTCGCTCTCTCTGCACGACACGATCTGCGGCGCCAAGGCGCTGTTCCGTCGCCTCGCACAGCGCGACAGCGCGAGCGCGCCGGTGCACGCGGACGATGTGATCGAGCTCTTCCTCGCACTCCCCGCGCCGTGGTTTACGGCGGGCGCGCTGGTGGTGGCGCTGTGCTTGGTGAACCGCTACACAGCTCGCTTCCCTGCGTGGTACGCGACGAATCAGTCCGCGTGCGAGAACGACGCGCGCCGCCTGCGCGAGGAGAAGCGGTGCGGCCAGACACTCAACCTGCAGAGCGCGGGTCGCACGCTGCTGGCGGCTCTGCAGACCGCAACCAAGTTCTACGCGGACACCACGTACAAGAACGAGTCGCTCTGCGCGGTGTGGAATGACCAGCGCAAGGTGCTGCTCGCACAAGGCGGGGCCGCAGCGAGCACGTCGTCGATCCGGACCGTCCTGGCGGCGTCCCGTCTTGCCGCCTCGGAGTGGCGACTCATGGAGGAACTCGACTTCTCGGCCTGGGTTGAGGCAGACGAGTACAACGCGTGCCTCTCCGCCATCGTCGACTTGGTCTAGTCCACACACACACACAAACAAGCAAAAAAAAAACCACAAAAATAACAATTCACGTCACCACCACGATCTCACTAAAATTGGAGAGACACTCATTGTTGTGAACAGTACTTCTCCCTCTTTTTTTTTGCGTGTTCCCCAAAGCCAAATTCTCAGTTTACGGCTTTCGCTTTTTTCTCTCTTCTTTTCTTTCTTCTTTGCAGTCCCCCACCATATAGTGCGTTAACATGTTTTTCGTTCCGTCTTTTGTTGTGTGTCTTCTTCTTGAATTGCGCAGTTTACTCAGCCGCTTTTCATCTGCGCACCTCCACAATCAAACTCGCAAACAGTCCTTTGCTGCGACTGACGCCAGAGCACGCTCACGCTCCTTTCTTCTTCTCTCAACCCTTTTTTTTTTGTCGGTGTCTTCTGGCTTTCACCTCCGCGACTTCTACATAGCGGTCAACTTGCTTTTATGCAGGCTGGCCGACAGGACTCAGGAGGCTCGCCAACCGAGTACAAGGTCATGTACAGAGGAAGAACAAGCGTGAGGATGTGCGTCGTGGCACTTTGTTTTGGCTGCGTTTTCTTTTTCATTTCTCTGTGTGCCTGTTCTTCCCCCCCCCCTCCCACCCCCATCCATTCTATGCTGTCTTTGCTTTCCTGCGTGTTGAGACGAGTAAGCGAGGACGTGAATGCGCGTCCAGTCACTCACTCTCTCTCTCTGTCCTCACAGCAAGTACATCGACAAGCCGTTATTTTTCTTTTCGAGGTACGCGAACGAGTGTCTGCGCCTTGTGGAACCGGCGATCGAACGAAGCCGCACCGGCACTCGATGTGCACAAACAGACGCACCTCCACCCTGTCAACCCCATATCCCGCATAATAGTTCGGATGTTTTCACCTTTCATGTTCAACAATCTGGTTTCGTAATGCAGTTCCGTTTTTTTGTGTGTCTCCCTGACTTGCCCCCCCCCTTCCCTTCTTTCTCTTTGTTGTTACACTGTTGAGTTCACTACTTGAGTGTGTTGCGACATGTTGTGTGTTTTTGTTTGACTATGTGTGCTCGTGAGATCACCACACAACAGTAAACAACAGCAACACAATACTCGAACCACATGGTAAAAAAACGTAGAACAAAAGAAGGGGGCCAGCATGAGAGGGACGACAAGAACGAACAGGATGAAATCAGCATATTAAACAACACGAAAAGCAAAAACGAACAATCATGAGCGACAAATATCAATGACACATGTATCTAACACGGCTCCTACACATACCAAAAAAAAAAACTCACCTTGATTCAATATGAGTCACGAAAGATTTGAGTTCCCTTCTTGCGTTTTCTTTGATTTTTGTTTTTCTTTGTGTGTGTCGTCGCCATCGTCGCGCTCCGCTTCGAACGCGTGTGGCGGTTACCTGTTGCAGACAAGCTCGATGCAGGTGCGGAGAGACGTTCACCCGCGACACCCACAAACAAAAGAACAACAACAAGAACAACAAAAATGCGTCGTTCGCAAATGAAGAAGTGGCGAGGAAGAGAAAGAAATGTGAAGGAGAAACAACATTGAAACCCCCTCAAAAGGGAAGATGTGAGACACAGAAACTTTCATTTTGACGTCGTACACACACTCGATTGCGCCGTGGAACACCCATGATGCTGCATTGAGCGTTTATCGTCCTCTTCATTTTTTTCCACATCCTCTTGTCTTCATCCTTCCGTTTCAGCTCTTTTTTTTTCTCCTTCCCTCGGCATTCTCTGATGCGCGCGCCGTTCACATAGTGTTACCCGTTTCACTGATTTTTGTTTTTCTTTTCTTTTATCATTTTGAAGAAGCTCTTGCGTGGCGAACTCTCACGGAAAAAATTCTGTTGTGCCTGTTTGCAATTCTTTCCTCCTCTATCTCTCCCTACGATTGGGAGTGTGAGCCTTTCTGTTTCTTTTATTTCCGCAAGACTTGTTCCGCTTCCTCTGTTGTTCTTTTGATGTTTTGTATTTTCAACCACTATACTTCAACCCGATGTCGTGAGCTTTCCATCTTGTCTTGTTTTGTTTCCCCATTTTTTGTCCGCAATTGATTGTTTCCCGCCCCACTTGATTTTTCTTATTTATCTCTTTGGCACTTTTCTTTTGTTTGTTTCCTCTTTTTTCTTTCTTTCTTTTTCCTTTTTTTTTTCGTTCACGACGGAGTGTCCAAGGACTTGCTGAGCGAAGTGGCCAGAAACTGCAAAACGCTGGATTTTTTTCTTTGTACGCGTCTCTGTTTTGTGTTTCTCTTCGGAAGAAACAACTGCCTGACAGATAGCAACCGCGGCTTTTGTGGCGGCTTGCGCATAACCGTGTTCACTCACACTCTTTCTAGTCCTTGTCTTTTGTCTTGATGTTTGCTGTTCTCAGAAGCGCACGCGTGGGCTGCTCTGTCACCACCGCGCGTCGCAAGACGTAGTGAGGCCGATACATGCACACACAAACAAACAACAACACATGGCGACGCACTCGGAGCTTGGCTCCACTGAGTTGTTCACGTTTCATTGGGCACATTCGTCTTCGTCTTGAGCGCTCACAGCATAAACGTATAACCGTACTCGGGACAAAAAAAACGAATACAACAACAAGGCGGGCAGAAAAAAAACAGCGACAGACAGACGACGCAATCACAGAGAAAAATGGTAAATCGTTCGGCAATTGTTTTGCTCTTTGTTTCTAAACTAATCGACAACGACGTACACACACACGTATACACGCGCACACAACACGGAATCGCTGCACGCTAGACAGTCACGCAGCAGACAGGACTCGTTTGCTTCTCTCTCTCGTCGTTGCACATTCGCTCCATCGTGACTAACACCTAATAAAAACAAAAAACTCAACACCAACATCAATGCGTCTTTCCACGTTGTACGATAATTCTTCACGAGCAGTGCCACGCCCCGCTTCTTTTTCCGTTTTCGGGGTACTTTGTGTTTTGTTTTGTTCTCACTTCAAATTCTTCATCAAGTGTTTCAAGAGTTCCACGGGTATGGGGCAGCTGTGAAGCGATCATGAATCGCGTACTTCACTCTTCCTTTCTCTCTTTCCCGTCAAAGTGTCTCGACAACAAGAGCAACGCACTTGAGCCACCGGGTCACTCTCTCTTTTATTTTGTTGTTGAGAAGCCAGCACAGTTCCGCAAAACGATCCGTCTTTTTTTTTGCTTTCGTTTCCCCCCTCGCCCTCCTGTTTTGTTTGTTTCACAAATATCCCCCCTTTTTGTTTTTCTCGCCCCCCCCTCTTCCCTTCTCCTTCCTTTTCGTCGTGACGACTCAGTAAATCGATACAAGATGATCGACAAAGGGAACGCCTGTGAGGGCTCCCGTATGGGTTTGTTATGAATTGAGACCCACCCACATTTGCAATCAGTAACTTCCTCGGCTTCTATTTCTGTTCCTCTTTTTTTTTGTTCCTTCCTCTTTTTTGTCCTTTTTCTTTTTGCGTTTCTTCCGTAGTTTTTCCTCCGCACCCCCCACTTGCTTTTGTTTGTTTTTCGCTTTGTTTGACCACTACTTTTCAACACTCTCCCCCACACCCCTTCCTTTCAAGTTCATCTTTTAGGTTTTTGTTGTTTTGAATGAGAGAACGTCTCCGTTCTGACTTCTTCTCTAGTATTGTTTGTGACGACGCAAGGGCGGCGAGTAAAAATGCCAACTCACACAACTTGCTGACATCGTCCACTGACTACCGTTGTTATATTGTTGTTTCCCCCTCCTCTTTCCCCTCTCCCCCTTTTTTCTCGCTCGCTTTCTCCCTCTTTCCCACCTCTCACTCTCTTTTCCTTTGCTTGCGCATCTGGTAATGACACTTCCGCGAATTTTCTGTCACCAGAAATTCAGTAGACCTCAATTACCGACCTCCACAAAACAAACAAAAAAATAAAAAACAAAAAACCACAACAAAAAGGCGGTCTTCATACCAATTTGACGCAATGAGTGATGTGCTATACAGTGTTTTTTTTTTTCAATTACCGTCCACTAAATATATATTTATGCAAAATAACAACTACAGATAGCCCTCATAACATATATACCCTCCAGGGCAGCAGATAAAAAAGAACCCCCAAACAACCAAAAACAAACAAGAATGCAAATATGAAAGAAGAACTAACAACGTTGTCTTTAAGCAACATTAAAAAAAACTAGTAAGCACAGCCTTCTATACGTGTGCCGTGAACTAACGAGGTAAATTCAATCCCCAATACTGCACCATTGTCCGAAACCGAAAAATTAAAACAAACAAAAATAGAAACTGTTCCAGACAGGTGGGACGAGGAGGAGACGAGGGAGCGGTGAGACTGACCACGCATCAGGTCAACCTCCTACGCCCCGTTCCCCGCCGTACTCCCTCAAGCTGTTCTGTCTTGCTTTCGGCAACATTGAACGCTTCCACAGGCAATGCCTCACTGCAGTGGTGACCGAATCGCAAAATGCCGCAGTACGATTGCGAAACAGTCGTTGTTGTTGTTTTCCCCCTCTGACGGCCTCGAGGTGTGCTCTGTCAGCTCACGCACACGCGTGTCTTACTGGCTTGTTAAGGTGCCTCGATTGCATGTCCTGTTTCCCTCTCTCTCTCTCTAACACTTCCTCTCTCTCTTTCTATACGCTTCTGTTCCTACGCGACGTCTCGTTTTAGGTTTTGCTCACGTCCTTCTTATTTTACGCCTGTACTCGCCGACGTGGTTCTTTTTTTCTTCCATTGAATTCACTGATCTTCTCACGTTGCCCCATCATTAATTTTCGTTTTTTTTGTTTCTCAATCTCTCTTGTTTTTCCACTTCTCGTGTTCTCAGTGATTTCGTTGCTCTGAGAGCACCTTTTTTTTTTTCCGGGTCTTCATCATAGCTCCATGCTACGTGCGGTTTGATAGGCGACCGCGCACGAGCTTTCCTTTTTTTATTCTTCACATAAACACAAAACAGACAACAACATCATCGTCATCATCAACAAAAGTAACAACGAACAAACAAAAAAAAAACAAAAAAAAATAGGCATTCCCACTCCTCGGCACCAGATGTGGTCCGCGTTTCGCAGAGCGGTTCTCTGCCGACGATGGTGTTCGCGGCAGCGCGTGACGGCCGCACCGTCGTCATCTCCGGCGACGTCGTGGGTGCACGCCTCGCGGCACTACACGTCCATCCCCCTCTCCCACTCCTCGAGCGGCACACTGCGCACAACGACGCTTCTCACTGGGACCAGCGGCGCGGCGCACAGCCTGCATCTGCGCCGCCAGACGGAGCCCACAACCGCGGCGCCGTCCGCATCACTGCCATCAGTTTCACCGACTCTCCCGTCGTCCACAGCGACGACGACAGCCTCGCCACCCGCACAGCCGGCACGCCCAACACGATCCGCGCGTGGAGGTCGTCCAGGAGCCGGAGCAGACGCCCTGGCGTGCCGGCTGTCGCGCGCGTCTCCACTCGCCCCAAGCCCCCTCAGCGCACTCGCCACACCGCGTGTTGTGCGTGTCCCGCGGCTCCTCTTCTTCGGTGGCGACATCGTCTCTGTCACAGCGCTGGAGGCGCTTTACGAGCGTCTCACCGCGATCGCCTCCTTCGCGCTGTTCGCACAGACGCACCTGGGTGGTGGTCCGAGCGAATCGGACTCGCCTCACGACGCGGGTGAAGAACTGGCGCTGGCGAAAGCACGCGTCGCCCGCTTTGTCGCGGATCACTTGACCGTTATTTGCCCCGCACTGCCACGCGGCATGACGCCAGAGGAGGCCGCTGCCAAGTACACACGCCAGTACCCCGTTGCGCGTTTCTGTGCCGAGCACGGGCTGCCCGTCGTGCCGGTCGACCACCCTCGCTCGCTGGTGAAGAGCCGCCTGCTGGAGGACATCTTGGCCAACAGGGGCGGCCGCGAGTGGGGCACCTTCTGGGGCTCGACGAGCGACGGCTCTGCCGGTGCACCGCACGACCCCGCATCGTCGTCGTCATCGTCGTCGTCGTCGTCACCTGTGACGTGGGCGGCACGAGGTCGGCCACTCGGTGATTTCGATCTCGCGCTCGTGGTCTCCTTCCGATACTTTTTGCCCAAGCGCCTTCTGCGCGCGCTGCCGCCCGTCATCAACCTGCACCCGTCACTGCTGCCTCTCTACCGCGGTGCAAGTCCCATCTTCTCGACCCTGCTGCACAACGAGCCGCGCGGTGGCGTCAGCGTCATTCAGATGAAGGCTGATCAGCAGGGCATGGACTCGGGTGCCATTCTGTGGCAGTGCCCGGTGCCGGTCGAGCTGGACACCGATATCCGCACGTACTTCCCACTCGTCACGCAGATCGGTGCGGCTGGGCTCTGTGACCTGGTGTTTGGCGAGCGCACCGTCGACGAGCTGCTTCGAAGTGTCGCGGAGAAGCAACCGCAGCCCTCCGTTCTGACTGCGAACGGCAACGGTATCGGCGGTGGTGGTGGTGACGCGGACAACGACGACCGCACGCAGCGTTTTTCGCCGCCGTCGACCGGCCCAGCAAACAGCGACGTCGCGTCTGACCCGCACGCCACCGTCTCGGATCGTCTTTTGGAAGCCGTTGGCAACAACCGCCGCGAAGGGCGACTGCGGGTGGTGCCGTCGTCCCCGCTTCGGCCGCACGTGCGGTCCGAGTGGTGTACGCTGTGCCGCGCGCCGCCCCAGATTACACAAGTCGCCGTGCAGGCCGCAGCCCACTCGCACAAGGAGTCGTTCCAGCAGAATCTGCTTCTCAGTGAGCAGCAGCGCGACGACAAGCTCGGGCTCAAGGCCACCGCCACCAGCTCGGCAGCGACCGCCACGTCGGCAAAGCGCAAGAGCGGGAAAAAGGGATCGCAGCGGCATCAGAAGCAGGACTCAGCGTCCGTCTCGCCCGGGTGCGCCGCCGCACGGAACCACGCCAAGACGGCAGACGCAGGTGCCTCGCCGTCATCCGGCGACTCCATCTACGCCAAGTACGCCCTCACGGAAGCCGTCACGACATCCATGAAATGCGCGGATGTCTTCCCGGAGTCTGTGTTGAACCCAACGTGCGATTGGCCCGACAGCTTCACGTACAGCTGGAAGTTTGCGCAGGAGCAGGAGTACGACGCCTTCAACCACTTCACGGACGATCCGCATCACGCGCCGCTGCTGGGCAAAGACGCGGCTGTCTTGCGGTTCAGTCAGCACACCGATCTGGAGGTGTTTGGGGTCTGGCGTGCCTTCGTTGGTGGCCAGTACTTCCAGCCCGCAGTGAACGTTGTTCTGGACAAGTGGTGCACGCCCGTTCGCAACCAGCTGATCCGTCGTGGCGTGCGCCGGCAGTTGCGCATGAAACAGCGCGCCAACCGCGGCAAGCACACCAGCACTGCGGCATCGCCTCCCGTGATGGAGACCAATGCGAACGACCATGATGACTGTACGGAGTGCCACCCCGAAACCCTCCACACCTCCACGCTCGCCAAGAACACCTTTACGCCAAAATCGGCCCTCACGTGCGACTTGCGACACGCGGAGGTGGAGGCGGACATGGTGCGTGAGGCTGAGGCCGAACTGCGCCTGACGTGCACCATCACCAAGGCCATCCACCCGGAGCTCATCTCAGACACGCTGCGCGAGGAGTTGGTCGCCGTGGAGGCCGGGAAGCAGGCCCGCTTCTACCGCGCCCCGCCTCCGCTCTTCGCGTCTGTGCGACGCCGTCGTCGCGTGGCGAATGGCGACCTCGCCGATAACGGCGACACGGCTGCTGCGCTGACGGCGATGGTCACGACGGCCTCGTCCGACGTCTCGCCAGAGCAGCACGCGCTGGTCTTGCTCAAGTGCCGACGCCGCGAGGCCGCCATGGTGCGGGACGGCCCGCGTGGCGTCGCCCTCGCCGTCACGCCCACGACCAATAGCACGACGGCGGACGAAGACGGCGAAGCGGCCGATGATGTGTCCGCCGAGGCCCCAGAGGGCGTTCCACCCGAGGTGATCTACGCGCCACCGCCAGAGCCGGGCAACCTGCGCGCGTGCCTGTACATCCCACCGGGCACGGCGTACTTCCCCGTGTCGTGCGAAGACATTGGCGCCATCAAGTGCCGCGAGGGCTGGTTCCTGTGGAAGGAGGCGCACCTGCGGTCCTCCGCGCAGGCGCAACCGGTGGCGCTGCTGCGAAAAGGTCTGGCGATGAAGACGGGCCTGCTGTACCCAGGCATGTTCTCAGAGTACCTGCGATGAGAGACGTTATCAGACACAGACAGACAGACAGAAGAACCGATACTTGACGGGCCCAACATGTCAACAACAGAAAAAGAAACTATATGAATTGACTTTCTTCACACAAACCAAACACACACACATACGTACAACCACAAAAAAAAACATGTTGGCGACGTGATCGCGGTGGGCTCGCTGACACACCGCGACATACACACACACACACGTCTGAGCAGATGCTACGTGTCGGCAAGACGCCATGGAGGAGCGAGTGTTGTTGTTTGCAACGCAGCCACGGCTTTCGTCTGGCATTGGCTCCCGCCCTCGGTCAACAACAGCCGCACGTCAACAATCCCACTCTCCATCGCCCCCTCTTACTCTTTCCAAATCCATCTTCACTACTATTCTTCCCTTGCTTGTTGTTGTTGTTGTTGTTGTGGCTAGCACGTGTTTATCCATGGGAATCAAAGGCCGCCGCAAGAAGCTCCGTGAGCGCGAGGCGAAGGAGCGCGCGCAGATGGAGGAGGACGCCGGCGAGTACGACCAGAGCGACGAGGACATGCAGGACGAGCCCAGTGCGATGGCGAAAGGTCCGTACCAGCTCCCCGTCGACGCCAGCGGCAATTTGAAGATCAAGAAGAGCGAGCTGTACAAGATGCAGGATCTGGACTACCTCGACCGCATTCGCGACGAGCACGAACGTCGTCGTCGCAGCCACATTCGTGGCACTGTCACAGCAGGTGGGGGCGGCGCGGCGTCGGCCGCTCCGTCGTCCTCCCGAAAGCGCCGCCGTGATGGCGAAGACGACGAGGATGATGTCGTGCGCCGCATCGAGGAGGAGTACCTGGGACACCACTACACGCAGGATGAGATCACAGAACTCGCGGGTCACGGCGTGACCTCCGCGGCGGCCTCAGCTCACCACGGCCGTCAGCACGAGCTTGCGCAGCAGAAGCAGTGGGAGGGCAGGCGAAGCGCGGGCCAGAGCCTCGAGGACCTCGCCCAGCGCGAGGCGGCACTGCTGGAGCACCGCAAGAACGCGGCCACCGGTGCGCTCGTCTCTCACCCGCTCATTGGCTTGCACGGCGATCTGGTGCGGGCACTGCACACGGAAGGCTTTCAGCGCATGACGCGCATCCAAGAACGCACGGTTCCGTACGCGCTCGAGGGCTACGACATCCTCGGCCAGGCCCGCACCGGCTCCGGCAAAACGCTTGCCTTTGTCATCCCGATCCTCCACAGCACCAAGGGCTACGTCCAGGCACATCCACGCAAGATGGTGGCGCTGCTTCTCGCCCCGACCAAGGAGCTGTGCGTGCAGATCTACGACGTTTTCCAGAGCGTCTGCCAGCACCTGAAGGAGACCCGCTTCACCGTGCAGCTCATTACGGGTGGTACCAAGGTGCTTGAGGAACGTAAGCAACTGGCGGCCGGCCCGTCGATTGTGGTTGGCACGCCTGGCCGTGTGCACGACCACGCGCAGCACTGCAAGGCATGGGAGCTGTCGCACCTCCGCTTTCTCGTGCTCGATGAGGCGGATCGCATGCTGGCGGACGGCTTCAAGCGCGACTTGGACGCCATCCTTCCGCAGCTCCCACGCAGTCGGCAGACTTTCCTCTTCTCAGCTACCAACAGCAAGTCGGTCCACGAGCTCGCACGGCTCTCGCTCTCCAAGACGCCGATTTTCATTTCCACGACGGGCCACGCGCCGGCGCCGGTGGAGATGGACGGCGACGACAGCGCCAGGTCTTTCGGCGCGCCGGGCTTTGGTGCGGGCGTGGCGCTCCCCGTGCAGGCTCTCCCTCCATACCGCAGCTACGTTGACCCCACAGACGGCGGCGACGCCTCCAGTCACAGTGACAGCGAGGAGGACGATGACAATGATGACGATGAGGATGAGGAGGGGGAGGCCAACAGCCACGCCAGCAGTGACGATGCGGATGCCGGCGGCGAGGCCATCCCCGACACACTACGTCAGTTTTGCCACATTGTGCCCGCGCAGGATCGGCTACGCAGCTTGTACATGTTCGTCAAGCACGTCGCACGCACCAGCAAGGCGATGGTCTTCTGCTCCACCGTGGCCAGTACGACCTTCCACTTCCAAATGATGGGCTCTGTTGGGTTCCACGACGACGTCATGATGCTGCACGGGCACATGAAGCATCGGCAGCGTGTGCAGGCCTTCCGCGCCTTCACGGAGTGGCAAACAGGCGTGCTCTTCTGCACCGACGTGGCGGCGCGTGGCTTGGATATCCCGAATGTGGAGTGGATTTTGCAGTACGACCCGCCGCTGGATCCGACCGAGTACATTCATCGCATTGGCCGTACCGCGCGTGCGGGTAACGTTGGCAACTCGCTTCTCTTCCTCATGCCGGAGGAGGTGAAGTTCATCACGTACCTTGCGAACTTTGGCATCCGGCTGGAGAAGTACCCAATGCCCAAGAAGCTGCCACCCATCCAAGAGAAGCTCGAGCACGTGCTGCAGCTGGACCCCGTCGTCGCGAAGAGCGCCGTCTCCGCATTCCGCGCGCATGTTGGTGCCTACCAGAGCCACATCCTCAAGGAGACCTTCAACGTGGGGCAGCTGAACCTGGACATGCTGTCGAAGGGGTTTGCGCTGACGGCCTGCCCGCACGTCACGCTGCCAAAGAACGCCGCCGAGACCAAGAAGCAGGACTACGTCAAGGGGAAGTTCAAGTCTTTGATGCGCCGGCAAAAGGATGCGGAGCGGCACTACGAGCAGTTCAAGACGAAGCAGCAGTGGCAGGATGGGCACTTTGTTGGCCTTCACAAGCCGAAGGGGCTCTGAGCGCGGACCGTTTCAAGTTCACTTTATCTCTCTCCCTCCTTGATCACGCGATTGTGTGTGTGTGTGTTTCTTTGACTGGCGTTTAAACTGTTTCGAGTAACATGTGGCAGATTTGCGCGGCTGTGTCCGGTGCACCTCGTTCTCCACTACTTCCTCTCTTTTTGTTGTGGTGGTGGCAGTCGTTGCTACACGAACACACACAAAGACAAGGAGAACGATGCAACGAAAGTGCAGCTAGTGCTCTGCTCTTCTTTAAAAAAAACAGAAACAAGAGTAAAATGGAGAGAGATATGAAGATGGCCACAATGGCGGCACACAGGAAGGAGAGAGAGAGTCAGTTCTGCTTCGGGCTTCTTTCACTATTCACTGTCACGCTCTGGTCACGCTTTTCTTTGGGCCTTCTCATTGCCGTGTGGAATACTTTGTGAGCCCCACCTTTGCACATTGTCCATGGCCGTGACGCGCCTACGAGAGCAGGCCACTTGCACGTGCCACACTCGATATCTCCTTAACGCGGTTTGCACCAATCGTCTCAACTTTCCTTCCTTTCACACTGCTCCTTACTCCGCTATTATGTACTCTCCCGTACATTTTTCTTGTGTGTCTTTGCCGCAGAAGCCGCACAGTAGTTGGTGCCACCCACCAGTGTGCTTTTTTATTTTCTTCTGTGACTGTGACTTGGCGGCGTGTATTCGCCCCACAAGCGATTGAACAACCTGACGTAGAAACTAGACGACTCATTTCAAGAGAGAAGAGAACCATATATTTTTTTGACAAAGCTAGCGAAGGCGAGAAGAACTCTTGAACAAGTGAAAGTGTGCGTGTGCGCGTATACCAACCTGACGCATCACCCGTGAAAAGTATCGAGAGCACGCGTAGCGTCAACCCATCCACCGAAACAGCAGTCTCAGCCTCGCAATGTCGGCTGCAGCGGCTGCGAGTTCGCCCGAGACGTCGGGCAAGCTGCGTGAGGCGCAAGGGGCGATCGGGATTGCCATGAAGAACGCTCAATACGCTCTCACCACGCACAAAGGGATCACGTCCGCGCTGACTGAGACCACCAACGCAACGCAGGCGCTCTCGACGTACCTCTCACTGAACGGCAGCACCATCAAAGCTGCCGCCATTGCCGCCCAGCTGGCGAAACTGCTGCGCACCATCACGAGTCACGCCGCGCGTGGCTCGGTCAACTCACCACAGGCCAGCGGTGCTGCGACGCCCGCGAGTAGCATGGTGATCGAGGACTCCCAGCTGCCACCGCGGTCTGACGATCCGCACCTCTCCTCGCCGGACACGGCATCGCACAACGTGGAGTGGGAGACGCGCGTGAAGCACATGGAAGTGCAGCTGCACGCTATCACGCAGGAGCGCGATGCACTGCAGCACTCCAATGAGCTGCTGCGCCAAGAACTTCAGCACGCCGCGTCCTCGGCCGCACAGCACGAGCCATCCCAGGACGACGAGCACTCGGCGGAGGCCGCTGATCCTCAGCTGTCCGAGCTCCAACAGGAGCTGGTGCTTCTTCGCGAGCGTCTCGCCCACGCAGAGAACCGCAGTGGCGACATCGACAGCCTCAAAACGCAGCTGCGCGATGAGCAGTACCAGCACGCCGAGACCCAGGACAGTCTGCACGAGACAGAGGAGATCAACAAGGCGCTGGAGGACAAGGTGAAGTCGCTGCGGCACGAGATTGCTCAGCTTCAAGAGTCGAGTCAGGCCTTGGATGAACAGCTTTCCCGCAGGACGGCGGAGGTCGAAACGTTGCAAGAGTCGCTGAACAACCGGTCTGCAACACCACCACCGCCACCACAGGCTGTGGCCGCTGCGCCTGCTTCCGCTGCTGCGGTGCCCCGGGGCTACGTGGACAAGGACGACTTCGACGCGCTCAAGTTGCAGAACCAGATGCTGCAGCAAGCCTTACGTGACACGGCCACAGCGGGTCGCAGCACAGACGCGCAGAGACCACTCACGAGTCAGCAGCTGCAGGAAATCGAGGCGGACCACCAGCAGCAGCTCGATGCCATGAAGGCGACCATTCGCGAGCAGTACGAGCGTGAAAACACGTTGATGACTGAGAACAAGACGCTGCAGACGACCATCGAGGATCTCCAACAGAAGCTCGGTGTGACCAGCAACCGTGACTGGCTCCATCGCGAGCGCGAGCAAAACGCGAGTGAGTTGGATATGCTGCGCAGCTCCATCGACCACCTGACACAGGAGAACGAGTCTTTGACCGCCACCTGCGCCGTGCTGAAGCAGAACCTGGCAGACGCCGAGCACGCTCAGCAGCAAGAGAGTCAGAGGTCGTTGGAGGCACATCAGCAAGCACAGGATGCGACCATGCAAGAAAACGCGGCACTGACAGAGCAGCTCGCTGCCATGACACGCAAGTTCCACGACAAGGCAGCCGAGTGCGGCGCTCTGCAGCGGCAACTGGATGATCCGGACCAAGGAGCAGCGGCGGAACAACTGCTGGTCGTTCAGCAGTCGCGCGCAGTGGAGCGGCAGCAGCACACTGAGGAGACCGCGAGCCTTCGGCAGCAACTTGAAGAAGCGCACCAGCAGCTCGAGGCGGCGCAGACCAGCCAGGAGGAGCAGGTCGCCGCACTCCAACAACAACTCGACGCCGAGCGCCAGCAGCACGCTCAAGAGACCGAGAGCCTGCAGCAGCAGCTCACCGACGCCCACCAGCAGCTGGAGGCCGCGCAGGGCAGCCAGGAGGAGCAAGTGGCCGCACTCCAACAACAACTGGACACCGAGCGCCAGCAGCACGCTCAAGAGACCGAGAGCCTGCAGCAGCAGCTCGCCGATGCCCACCAGCAGCTGGAGGCCGCGCAGGGCAGCCAGGAGGAGCAGGTCGCCGCACTGCAGCAGAACCTGGACACCGAGCGCCAGCAGCACGCTCAAGAGACTGAGAGCCTGCAGCAGCAGCTCGCCGATGCCCACCAGCAGCTGGAGGCCGCGCAGGGCAGCCAGGAGGAGCAGGTCGCCGCACTGCAGCAGAACCTGGACACCGAGCGCCAGCAGCACGCTCAAGAGACTGAGAGCCTGCAGCAGCAGCTCGCCGATGCCCACCAGCAGCTGGAGGCCGCGCAGGGCAGCCAGGAGGAGCAGGTCGCCGCACTGCAGCAGAACCTGGACACCGAGCGCCAGCAGCACGCTCAAGAGACTGAGAGCCTGCAGCAGCAGCTCGCCGATGCCCACCAGCAGCTGGAGGCCGCGCAGGGCAGCCAGGAGGAGCAGGTCGCCGCACTGCAGCAGAATCTGGACACCGAGCGCCAGCAGCACGCTCAAGAGACCGAGAGCCTGCAGCAGCAGCTCGCGGATGCCCACCAGCAGCTGGAGGCCGCGCAGGGCAGCCAGGAGGAGCAGGTGGCCGCGCTTCAACAACAACTCGACGCCGAGCGCCAGCAGCACGCTCAAGAGACTGAGAGCCTGCAGCAGCAGCTCACCGACGCCCACCAGCAGTTGGAAGCCGCACAGGGTAGCCAGGAGGAGCAGGTCGCCGCACTGCAGCAGAACCTGGACGCCGAGCGCCAGCAGCACGCTCAAGAGACTGAGAGCCTGCAGCAGCAGCTGGAGGCCGCACGCACTAGCCAGGAGGAGCAGGTCGCCGCGCTGCAGCAAAAACTCGATGCAGAGCGCCAGCAACACTCCCAACAGACCGAGATCTTTCAACAGGAACGCGAAGAGACCCAGCGTGCGCATCAAGCAGAGTGCGATAGTCTGTCTCAGCAACTGCACGATGCCGAATCATTGGCGACCGAAGCCGCCGATGAAGCTGCCCTTCAACAGCAGCAAAGTGAGGAGTATCTGCAAAAGTGGACCGACGCTCAGGAGCAGGTGAGGAATCTTACCGAACGGCTGGAAACCGCTGAGGCGAACCTCACTGAACGCACAGCCGCCCACGAGCAGGAAATGATCCTCATGCAAGAAAAGCTCCAGAATGTGAAGGTTGCTGCTCAAAAGGCGGCCGCGAAACTCGTCGAGGAAGAGCGAAAGCACCTCGAAGATCAGTTCGCTCAGGAGCGCGAAGTACTCAAGCAGCAGGTCTCTGTCACAGCCGAGCCGGTCGAATGGCTCCGTGAAGAAAACAAGGCCCTGGAGGCTCAGCTTGACGAGCAAAAGATTGTGTGTGCTGAGCTGGAAGATAGCGTCGCCAAGACACGCCGTCAGATGATTGACCTTGAGGAGACCGTGCGCGTCCGCGACGACACCATTGACACGCTCCAGTCCGAAGTGGACGCGATGCACACCGCTTGTGAAAGTCTCCAGAGCGAGAAGGACCTCTTCCAGGGCAAGTTCGATGCCGTCGTTGAGGCCTATGAAACCGCCCTGACGCAGCACGATAAGAACGAGGAGGTGATGGAGGTGCTCGAGGAGATCCGGAAGGAGCTCATCGCGGTGAAGGAGGAGCGCGACGTCGCGCGAAGCCGCCTTGCGAAGGAGCGGACTGAGAAGGAGAAGCTCGCCGAGTTGGTTCGCCAAGGCCTCGAGCAGCGTAAGCGCGAGCTCGAGGAGGAGAACCAGCGTGCCAAGGAGCAGAGAGACAAGGAAGCTTTTGAGCGTGCTTTTCAGACTCAGCAGTCCCAGATCGAGGACGGAAGTGACCGTGTGAAGGCCCTGCAGGCTGCAGTGGACGCCAGCCAAGACGAGCTCCACGCGCTCCAGGCCGAGGTCGCGGCTCTCGAGCAGTCCCGCGATGTTCACGCTGAGACTGTCAAGATTAAGCAGAAGAAGATCGATGCCCTTGAGGCGGCCCTTGATGATGCGCTGCGCAACGGTGGTGGTGGCGGCGCAGCCACGGGTGCGTCTGCCGTTTCCAGCTCGCGTCGCAGCTCCACCGCGGGCGAGCTGCCTGTGCAGAAGGATGTGTCCGGCGTGCTGCCCGCTGAGCGTCAGGCGGCCTTTGTTGACGAGGCTCGCCGCGTCGCTGCCCCACTGTACCAGTTCACTCAGTACACCCCAGTTGTGGATGACGAGACAGAGGCCCGTGTGCGGGCGGTGGAGACCCTGCATCACGCGGTGCTGGCCGCTGCAGACTGCACCAGCGCCGCCGCTGCCGCACACGAAGCGGCTGGCAAGCGGCTCGACAACGCCTACACGGCACAGGCGGAGATCTACGCCAAGCTGCGTGCGTCTGGCGTGGTGCCTGATGCGATCAACGTCTCCACGTCGGTCACGGCGCGCGTGCAGACTGAGGACTTTGCGCTGCTGGATGCCTGCACGCATGTCCTGCAGCGCGTCGCAGAGGCGAACGAACGGCGACGTGGTCAGGCGGCACCTGCCGTACCAGCAGCGGCCGCGTCGCAGGACCCCGTCCCTCGCCCAGCGACGCGCGCACCGACAGCGTCTGCCTCTGTGTTTGCCACCTCCGCTCGCGAGACGCAGCGCACGCCGCTGCGCGTCCGCGGACGTGTCGCAGGCGCCGGTGAAGCCCGGTGGGACGTCCTCGCTGCGAGCCCAGGCTCGGGTCTCATGATGGCCTCGCCGTATGACCTTCCGGCCCGAGAGACCCCAACACGTCGTGTCTCCTTCGGTGCCTCGCCGACGTCCCGTGTTGGTGCGGCGAGCGGCTGGTCGTCGACTCTGGCGGCCGTGCCGTCGACGGTGTCCTCGCAATCGCGCCGCGATCCGTCCGAGTTCCAGCGCGCGCGGCGTGATGCGGAGGAAGCGGAGCGTGAACGTGCCTCGCGACGAACAGAGCTTGTGAACGCGGGTGTACGACGCTGGTTGTAAAGCGTGAGATGCGAGCTCCCACGATGCCTTTCTTCTCTCTCCTCCTGATCGCGTGTTGCAGAGATTCACGGAATCTGTTTTGTTTGCTTCTTTGTTTGCGCTTTTCTTTTTTGACATTGCTGTTTTATCCCACCTAGAGCCGTGCTTGCCATTTTTTTGTTTGTTGCATGCATCGATGAAAAATACCGTTGTTTGATCAAGCCAGTGCTTGAATACGTTTTTCTTTTCTTGCCCTTTTCTTTGTTCTTGGAATACCGTTCTAGAAGATGCATACCCCCTCCCTCAAAAAAAAAAATGAGCAAGCTGTTACTGAAACAAGATCAAGACGGTGGCGCAACTGCACGTGTGTGTGTGTGTGTGTGTGTGTGTGGCAGACGCAGGAGGTTGAGTCTTAGTGAAATGTCGCATGTGAGTGTGCTCAGCAATGCTTGCATTGAGCACGCTTTGCCCACTTCCTCTGGAAACTCTCACCGCTCGCTTCATCCTTGCTAGAGTTAGTGGGAGCTACACGCACTGGTGATGCGCGCCGATGCCCAGCGGTCCGCATAACGTCTCACCGTCGTGTCTTTCAACAACGCAATTTGTATTGTTTCTCCTTGAACCATTCACTTGCCCCCCCCCTCCCCCCCGCGCCTCTTCTCCCCCTTTTCATTTCACTTCCCTTTGCAAAGAACGTGAACGAGCTGCGAGTGAAGCGAGACGGTGCACATAGACGGTACTGACTGTTGTTTATCGGCGTGTCCCCACCTCTTTCGCGATCATGTCCGCACTCGTGCCCAGTGATGCCGTGGCATTGCTATACCGACGGTACCTCAAGGCGGCAAATCAGATCCCCAATGTGACGATCCGCATGTTGCTGCTGCAGCAGATCCGGGCCGGTTTCCGTCGGAACCGCGGCATCACCAGTCCATCCGCTCAGCGCGAGCTCATCAATCAAGCTCACAAAGATCTTCAGGTGCTCGAGGACGAACGCTTGTCTCGCACGCTCTACATCAACCGTCTTGGCCTGGTGTCGTGCCTGGACTGGGAGGTCCGCCGAACAGAGTACAACTTCAAGCCCGAGACCCAGTACTTCCTCACTGTGATGCTCTTCCTGGGCTTTGTTTTTCTCTTCACCATGGTCACGCACGCCGAGGCGGTCGACAAGAAACGCCCGGACATTGCAGAGATGGTCGACTACATGGCGATGCGCCTGGAGGCAGACTCGCCCCAGGAGCTCCATGAGATTCGCGAGCGTCAGGTCCGCAACATGCTGGACACCAAGCACCGTCAGGCGTCACTGGAGCAGCGCGTGCTGTCCACCTTCTACGAGGCCCCGAACGCGCAGAATGTGCCGGCGCCGTCGCTGCGCAATCCGGACGGGACCAGCCGCTATCAGCGAAAGCCCACCCCCAACGAAGGTAGTGCGTGACCAAACAAAGAAGAAGTGGTTTCAGTGTTGCTGTGCCGTACTGACAGCTGTGTCCAGTACCCTTGCGTCCACCCTTCTCTCCTCTCTGTTCTCGCGTTCTCTGCCTTCCCCCCTTCTTCATCACAGTGTGAACGAAAGTCGCTTGGACTTTTTGTCGTTGGTCTGATTTGAGTTTTTTTTGTTGTATATCTGTCTATGTGTGCACGCCCTAGACAAGCGGCGGGAGACCAATCAAGAGAGAGAGAGAGTGACCGTGCCACGATCGAATGATAATGAAAACACAAAAACACGGAAAGAAGAAGACCAGAAACGACTCGTATCGCTGGCAAATAAGTGAGCATACACATGTGGTATCAGCGTGTACGTTCACGAGACGAACGTAACAAGAGCACACTTCTGACGATGGGCTTATCGGTCCTTATGTCCATCTCCCACGATGTGCCAAATCGTCGCCAGTCAAACTTGATTTCACAGCTGCGAGTTGTCTTTTGTCTACAGGCATCACACACACAAAAAACTACCTGTTATACAACAGCACAGCGGAGGAGTGAATAGCAGCCGCGCACATGGTTGCTCTTCAAACGTGCACTTCATCACCTCACTCTTCTCCCACATTTTCTCTCTTTCTCTGCTTTCCTGTTGCGACCTTTTACAAAACACAAACCAAAGGGGTAAAGAAAGCCAAGAACCCACAAATCGTTTTTTTCTGTTGGACGTCTCGGTGATTTTGTCGTTTTGTTTTCTCCTTTGTCTCACCACATACCCAACTACGTGACCTTTGCATTTCCCGCTCTCTCATCTCTCCACTTTCACGGATGGACTACGGATACGACGAGCACGGCAACCGCACCCACAACGCGAACGAGGAGGATGAGGAGACCGCAGAGGTCCGCTCCGTCCACTCCAGCCGCGACGGTGCGGGTGGTCACAGCGGTGACAGCGAGGGCATGCGTCGACACTCATCGTCTGCCTCTGATTCCGGCTTTAGCGACGACGTGGAGCTCGTGGTGGGTGACACCGCCACGCACTCGATCCACCAGCCCCTCGTGGACGCGTCCATGCTCGAGTCGGACCAGACTGGTCGCGGTCCCAGGAGCGGCGCGCAGACTGGTGAGAAGGCGTTCCTGCTGGAGAGTCGCCACGCAGAGGCCCCGGTGCTGATGATCGAGGGCACGCGTGGTGGGGCCGCAACGAACGCCAAAGACGCACACGCGTTCCTGCGCCTCGTTTCGCGCATCCCGGATCGCCTGCGCAACGTCGCGCTCATCGGCTCGCTGCACCACGGCAAGACCAGTGTTCTCTCTCAACTCCTCGATGGCGCCACCTACCCACAACGCGCGGACGAAGTCGACCGCGGCATGACGCTCAAGACTCACGTCGTCTCCGCCTTGGCGGGTGGGGCTGAGCTGCAGCCGACGTCGCGGCTCACGACGTTCGTGGACACCCCTGGCCATCCGGATCTCATCGCGGAAACCGCCGCGGCGCTGCGGCTGACAGACAGCGCGCTGCTGTGCGTTGACGCCGTGGAGGGCCTGGGCAAGCACGGGGAAGCACTGCTGCGGCAGGCGGCGCTGGTTGAGGCGCTGCCCGTGGTGCTCGTCATCACCAAGATGGATCGGCTGATCCTTGATCTCAAGCTGCCGCCACTCTACGCGTACCGCAAGATGCGGTGGATCGTGGACAGTGTCAACAGCATCATCGCCAGCTGTGGGCGATCCGAGCTCTTGGTGGCGCCGGAAAACGGCTCCGTGCTCTTCAGCTCGTCGAAGCTCGACTTTTTCTTCTCTCTGGAGACCTTTGCGAACAAGTACGCGGCCATCTACCCGACGCTCGACGCCGCTTTTCTGTCACAGAAGCTGTGGGGCCAGGTCACGTTCGACAAGGGCGCCTTCAAGAAGATCACGAGCTTCCAGCAGCGCCCCACGTTCGTGTCCTTTGTGCTTGAGCCTCTGTACAAGGTCGTGTCACACGCCGTGACGGGTGAAGGCCACGAGACGCTCTCCAGCCACCTCAAGCCTCTGCCGCGCACCCCACTGGATGCCATTCAGGAAGCGGTGCGGCTCTTCTTTGGACGGCCCGGCCGCGGCGAGGCCCTTGACGCGCTGCTGTCGATTCTGCCAGGGACGGAGGCGCGCAACGCGTGGCTGAGTCAGCAATACGGACTGAGCGGGGTCAGCGCCGAGAGCAGCGTGGCGGCTATCGCACCGCTTCAGCGGGTCTTTGACTCGGCCAACACACTCGTGGCAGTGGTGCGTGTCGTGCGCGGTGTGCTGCGTGCGGGTGCGCGTGCCAGCGAGGCGCCGCTCGTCGTCGTCGGCGAGTACTCGAGTGAGGTCGACCCGTTTCACGTGACGTTCGCGCAGCGGCTCTTTCTGCGCACCATGCAGGACGGCTACGTGCCCGTGGAGGAGGTCCGCGAGGGCCAGGTCGCGTACGTGGTTGGCCTGGGCACACGCGTTGGCAGCCATCTCCTCATGGTCGGTGGTGCGGCCGCACGCGCCATTGTGGCGCAAGAAAATGGCCACGCGAACGAGGAGGCGGATGCGATCGACGGCGACGACAACGATGCCGCCGCGTGGCTCGATGATGCTCGCCTTCATACCTACCTGCAATCCTCACAGAAGCCCCTCATCCACGTTGGCGTCGAGCTCAAGGAACCAACCGAGGCCGCACGGTTTCAGCGCGGCCTGGACGTGCTGCTGCAGACCTCCGCTGGCCTTGGCGTCGAGCGCGAAGACACGGGCGAGGTCATCCTCAGTGGTGCTGGCGAGCTGCAGCTAGACACGGCGCTGCATGAACTGCGCTGTGGCTTGTGCGCCAAGGCAAACATTGGTGTCTCGCAGCCATTCGTCACGTTTCAGGAGACGGTGATGGACACGACGGGCGCGCTCGCGGTGTCCGGTGCGCGCAAGAGCCGGCTGGGCTTCACGAGTGGTGCGCTGCCCCGCTCTCTTGTCACCGCGATGACGTACGACCAGATCGACTTCTTCCCTCGCAGTGGTGGTGGTGTGAGTGGTGCTCAGCCACATGCGGGGGCGGTGAAGCTCTGGACAACACTCCGCCGCGATCACGGCTTCGATGCACTCGACGCGCGCAACGTCATCGCACTCGGACCCGACGCGACGAAAGGCCCCAGTCTGCTGTTCAACGACCTGCTCGAGGAGGAGCTGCTGCCCGGGCTGTCGATGCCAAAGAGGACGCAGCTGCACAGCGTGGAGTCGGCGTTCCAGTCGGTGGTCAAGGCGGGGCCACTCATTGGTGGCACGGTGCGTGGCGTCGGCGTGCGGCTCATTCTCGCTGAGCTCGAGAGGGACACCCGCGAGGTGGCCGTGCTGACGGTGGCGCGCGCTGGTGTGCGGCAGTCCCTGTTTGGCGCGCGACCACAGCTGCTCGAGCCCGTCCTCGCAGTGGAGTTGCTGACGCCGCCAGACTACCGCGATAAGCTGGGGGAGATCCTGCAGATGCGGCGCGGCATCCTCTTTGGCGAGGAGCCGATCCCTGCGACGGGCCTCATTCGCCTCAGCGGGTCCGTGCCTGCGATGGACAGCTTCGGTCTCGAAACGCAGCTGCGTATGCTGACACAAGGCCAGGCCTTCCCCTTCTTCTCGTTTCACCAGTGGGAGGTCGTGCCCGGCGATCCGTTCGATGCCCGTATCCGTCTCGCCTCGCTGGAGCCGGCCAAGGGGTACCAGCTCGCTCGCGACTTTGTGCTCAAAACGCGCTTCCGAAAGGGTCTTCCTGAGGACATGATGGCGGACGCCATGTAATCGGTTAATCGGAGGAGAGTTGAGAGCAAGTGGTTCTCGAGACAAATGCGAGTGAACCACGTCAGTGCTCTGTGTGTGTGTGTGTGTTTGTGCTTGTGTTTCCTTCTCGTTGTTCTTGCGGTGGATGATAACCGTTCAGTATTTAAAAGAAGACTCGACGAAACGATCGCATTCAAAAAGATACAGAGAAGAGTGACCTGACGAAGCTTCAAATCAAGAAAGTACTGGATAGAGGTTCTCGTACTCCTCTGATTTGTCTGGCGAGTCAGGCTCTCAGACTGCATCTATCAGCTTCGCACCCAAAAGCTTGCTCGCCTTTGCGGGCATTTGCGTTGTCTCACCCGCCACACCACTCATTCGATCATGGCCCGACCTTTGTGTCTCAACTGAACCGCAGCATATGAAACTCACACGGTTCACGACTCAACTTTTACTCGTTTTCATCTTTCTCCCTTTCCTCTTCCCTTTCTTATTTCATTCGTGAGTTGGCTCTAGCGCCACTCATCCAATCCCCCACACCCATACGTTCACAGGGTGGATTCATCACCAGTTCGCTCGCAATGGGGTGCTGTGGTAGTAAAGGATCTACCAAGACGGCAGCGAAGAACGGCGAAAATGCAGCGGCAGGGGCCGCCGATGGCAACAATGACGCAACCAACCAACAAGACGAGGCAGACTCCTTCCTGCGCACATCTCGCTTCAGCACACATGACGATGCCGAGGAGGCAAGCGTGAAAACGGACGTAGTCTTCGACTCCGATATCGCCCATGAGAGTGATCAGAAGGACGAAACACCACACGCTGAGGAGGAAGAGGAAGAAGAAGATGAAGAGGACGCCCCGCACGCCGCTACGCGTGCATCAACGGCCAGTCCCTCGCCTCGGCAGCCATCCACGCCCGGCGACACAGGCACCGCGTCGCAGCCAGGCTCGCGTGGCTCTTCAGGTGCCCAAAACACGGATGACGACGACGATGATGAAGATGAGAAACAAGAGGGCGAGCAGAGAACAGGCGCAGCGCCGCCAGTGACAGCCAGCACCGACGTGGCGCCGTCGCAGTCCTCGACGCCGTCGGCGATTAGTGTGGACGGGGACGCCGCGGCGTCCTCACCCAACCCGTTTGGCAACGCGTCTGACAGTGATGCGGCACAGGCACCGCTGAGCCCGATCAGGGGACCGCATCCACGGCATGACGCCTCGCCGTTCGGCTCCTCTCCGCCCGCCTCCAGCCAAGAGGATTCTCACGAGACATCCCCGACGCACATCGCTTCTGGCGCAAGTGCGCAAAGCTCTGCACCCACACAGCACGAAGCGGAGTCGGATGGGCGAGCTGCCTCGACGGCTTCTGACGCCGTGCCCACGCCGTCGTTCTCCTCGCTTCCACAGCACACCAGCGATGACGCCCGTGCAGAGTCGCAGACAGTCAGCTCGCACGCGACAGGGCCGCTCAGCCAATGTACACCAAGCGATGCGAGTGGCCTTGTGCGTCGTGCACCACCACCACCACCACCAGAGCGACGACGGCCTGTGCCAGCTCCACTCGTTGTGCCTGAAGTCGTCCCCGCCTCATCGCCACCACCTCGATCACAGCCGTCGGGGCCACACCCAGACAACCTCTACAGACCGACCCCAGATGCCCGTTCGTCTCCTTCGCGGCCATTGAATGATCACCACACACAACCAGGCGGTGTGCGCACAGCCCTCACAGCTGACCCTTTCCCTGTCGTCGCGCCTTTTAGTGACGATGTGGTGGCTGATACTGTGAACGATACGCCGTTGAGTCAAGCGCAGCGGCCGGTCGCGGCGGCGCCTTCCCCGTCCTCATTTTCATTGCTCTCCTCACCGCCATCAGTGGCACAGTCCGAGTCGTGTGGTGGGCCTCGCAGGCCTCCGCATCTCGCGCGCTCGCCATTCCAGCCAGATCACCGTCTTGCCAGCAGCAGCCACGACGATGGCTACAGTCACGCAGACCTTGACGACGACGACAGCGAAGACGATTATGATGACGGTGATGGTCCGTATTGTGTCAAGATCCGTGAAGCGGCGACGACCTCGCCGTCGCCGATGGCCCCGGAGCGCCCGCGCCGCAAATCCCTGGCGGAGGTCGCTGGGAACGAGCGCCACCGCGGCTCCAGGGTGACGTACTTACAGGACATGTGGTACGTGCGTCACGCTGTCGAGGACCTTGAGTGAGGTGTGTGAAAAACAACAACAATCAAGTGTGAAGTTGGTGAAGCTCGCGCTTCTCTATATGTCTGTATCTTGACTTCCATGGTTTACTTTCTCTTCTCGTTTCTGTGCTTCCTGCGTCTCACACGCTTTTTTTTTTGCTTTCGTTCCTGTACTGTAGTTATTGGAGGAGGTGATCAACGTCATCTACCTCTTGGTGTTGTTGTTGGTTCGACTCGACTTTCTTTCTTTTTTTGTCGTTGTTCTCAAAGCCAATACCGCTCTCTCTTTTACTCACTTGTTCTCCGTAGTTTCTTTCTTCTTTTTGCTAGACACTAGATGTTTCACCAGCGACCGAACAACAAAACATAGTAAAACAAAAACACCATCGACGGCTTGGCAACCGTGACTCGCTGCTATTGTGTGTAGTCAGTGTACCTGGCTTGCGTCACCTCCCTCCCCCCCCCAGCGCTGCTGTTTGTGAGCATGACGCCGTTCATTCCTACCGTTCATTTTCACTCCACACGCCTCTCCGTTCCGTGCCTCGAATCTGTTTCTCCTGTGACGACTACCAACTGAATTGACACACAAACAGAAAAGAAAAGCAACTCTCTCGCACACACGTACACACACACACGAAGCCAGAAGCCATGTCTTCCGTTGATGCAAATGAAGTGGCGCAGCTGCTGAGCGAGGGCAAGTACGATCTCCCCAAGTTCCTCGAGTACCTCAAGTCCTTCTCCGTGGCCGGCGAGCTGCCGGATCGCGCTATCCTCCTGGGCATCCTTATGCAGTCCCTCGCGCGCTTCCCCACTAGCGACTTCACGGCGTGCATGTGCCTCGTCCCGAGCTACGTGCAGGACTCTCAGGCCGTCGAGAAGGAGGTGTCGTGCATCTACGAGCTCGAAAACCTGCTCAGCTGCGGCCAGTTCGCCTTCTTCTGGGCGCAGTGGGCCGAAGTGAAGGAGAACCTGCCCGAGTCCTTCCACTTCGAGACCCACCTCCGCACCAGCATCCTAGAAACTGTCGCGTGCACGCTGGAGGTCATCTCGGCTGAGAAGCTCTCCTCGTTCCTCGCGGTGCCCGTTGAGCAGCTCCAGCGCACGATTGAGAACGCGAAGCAGCAGGGTGACGGCAAGTTCGAGCTCGTCGCGTGCGATAACAAGACGGTCACGTTTGCTCGCAACCAGTTCAACACGCCGGAGTCGAACGAGAACCAGGATCTCGTCCACTTTGGCGACATCGCACCCCTCGTCATGCAGCGTTAAAGACAAACGTGAACAGCAACGGTGATGCGAAAGCGCACGGTCGCGTACTTTTGTTTTTTTGTTTGAGTAAACGATGACGTCTCTCAGCATAATTTGGTTTTAATGGTGTTTTTTTTTCTCTCTCTTCCTTTGGTGTGGTTCTGTTTGACCTTGTGCCTTGTTTTTGGCTGTTGTTAATGCTAAATCGAAAAGAAGAAAAACAAAAAATGTGACCGTTCACTGCCCACACTTGCGAGAGGCAGTGGTGTAAAGATTCTTGTTCTGGCTTCACAGCTGATGTCTCTCTCTCTCCTTAGCAGGTTGCATCACGAAGTGGCCCCCCTGCTAGTACCTTAGGCTCGACGTGTGATGCTCTCTCCTGTGTCCGCATCCACGAGACCGTCTGTGTCTGCTGGGCTATCGCGCGTGGTTCTCTACACGTCACTGTCGCCGTCCTAGTCGGCATCGACATCGTAGGCTGACATACCCGTGACTCCGTCAGGTCATCGTGATCGTTCGATGGTTCGAGGACCGCATGCAGTGTGATCTACTCCCCCGCCTCTGTCACACTCACACTCTGTCACCCACCTCTTCTCGCATCTCTTAACCAATACCTCGTTCATTTTTTTTTCCCTGTCAGGCAAAGACACACATACAGCTCTTCTCCATCACGTCGCTTCTTCGTTTTCTTCTCCGTTTTCTGCTGTCGAAATTTCTTCCCTACATCTCCCCCTTTTCCCTCCGTCTCAACTGCTGCTGATGGCGGCGCACGCCTACTGCAACGTGTTCATGCACGACACGATGAACTCCAGTCGTCTCCTGTGGTCGTTCAGGAAGCACGAGGAGGTGGATCGCGTGATGCGGCGTGATGTGCGGCACTTCCTGACGATCCCAGACTCCCCCAACGCGCCGGCCACAGCGAACGTAGAGCTTTTCCCCGACATGCGTCCCCACAGTGCCATATCCGTCGTCCGCGCGCGCACCGAATTCGATCGCTTCACGTGTTGTCACGTCCGCAACGGCCTTGACAGGATGGACGCCACGCTGTACTGGGTGTACGCGATTCGCTTCGTCGCGACGGCGGTCCTGCCAGCTGCGAATCTGCCGACGGCCGGTGTTGGACAGCGGCGGCGCTGGATCGGCGACGGTGACGCGCCGCTGGTGGGTGTGTTTCTGCAGTGCACAGACGTGGGGCAGTACTCACTGGGCCTCATCACAGACGGCACCGTACACAACCCCTTGGTCCACGCACTCTGCCACGAGTTTGTGCGTCTCGTCTGCGGGGGCCGGCCATTCACAGAGACGTTCGCGAAGCTGCCCATCTGCGCGCGCGTGCGGCGCGTGAGTCTTGGCGTATGGTGGACCCCGCAAAGCGCCCGCGTCGTGCCGTGCGTCCCGCTGCCCTGCATCAAGATTATTTTGAAGGACCGCATGTCGTCGCCTGCCCTAGCCGTCTCTGAGGACATGCCCGTGTTCCAAGGCTACCAGCAGCTGCGCCTGTTTCTCGCTCGCCCCAGCGACTCGTCACTCCAGGGCACGCTACAGTATCTTGTCCCGCACGATCCCGCGGACGCCGAAGATGAGCGTGTCCCCACCACCCCCACCACAAGCGTCGCGTCGGCTCTTGCCCCTCGCGGCACCCAGAGCCCTACAAAGCGGAACACCACGCAACCCTACCTGGACCCAGAGGTCGATCCTGAGACGGACCCCACCGCGTCTGGTGTGGCGTACTTTGCGGTGAATGGCAAGTACCGTGCGGTGGCACACATCCTCTTCACAGACGTCGCTGTCGGGCAGACCGGCGAACACTTGATCGGCGTCGAGCTCACCGTGCAGGAGGCGTACAAGCCGTTCGTGCCCGTCGTTTGTGGGCGGCTCTCGCCCTTCTTGGCTGTGAGCTCGGCGGATGCGTAACAAGATCTTCTTCATCCCCACCCCAACGCGCACACACACACACAGCTGTGATACTTTCACTACAGAATCACTTCTGTCTGCTACATCTTTGTTTCTCTTTTTATTCTGCTATTCATGCTCCCCTTGTTTTCTCTTTGTGTTGCGTAACCTCTCCAGACGTGTCGTCCAGAACAGAAAGAAAGAAAAAAAAAGAAAGCTTCCACCCACAACTAGTAGCTGTACGTTTTGTTGTGAAGAGAGAACACGTAGCACGTGGTTCTGAGTGGCTAGGCGTAGCCCCTTTTTTCTACGTGTCGGGGCTGCGTCTCGCTGTCATTCCTTCCTATCACCGCGATTCATGACGTCGTGCATCCATTATCACATGAGTATTCTTCTCTCTCCTTCTCCCCTCTCTATGTTCTCCGTCTCCAATTTTGTGCGCTCACACACAATAAAAAACCACCAGCAGTCATACTCAACTCTCGGAGACTCAAAGTCACGTTTGGTGGTAGTTGACTGTTCCTCTCTCTTTTTCTCTCCCTCTTTCCCTGTCTCACTGACCACACACACATCTTGCCAAGCAAGCAAACAAGCAACAACAAAAAGATTCTATTCTCCTCTTGCATTTTGTTTTCTCCTGTTTGTGGCTTCGGGTTGTAACGTTTTTTTCCCTCCACTGTTTTCTTGCTTTTTCAATACCCATTTCCATCTTTTGTTTGGCGTTGCATTCGTGTGGCTTCATTCTCACAGTTCTGCTGCTTTCTCTCTCTCTCGATTCACTCCCCTCTCTGCACGCAGGTCACCATGATGAACCGTTTCTTCGATCCGCAGCCGGGTTCTCCGCCCGCCGCTGCCGCTGCCGCTGCCGCCGCCGCGGCGCGACCAGCAAATACCAAAGACTTCCGCCTGGCCTCGGACAGCACGGTGGTGATGTCTGACTACCACCTCGTCAAGTACGACGCCATTCTCGGTGTGCTGGTGTGCATCGGTGATGACTCGGATGTGCTCGTGCTTGGCAAGGACATGTCCCGCGAGCTGCTCCCGCTGAAGCGTGGCTCCCACTGGCTGGACTGCAGCTTGTACGTGGGCACGTCCACGTTTCTGCTGCTCTCGCCGGACTCGCTGCTCTGCATGGACTACCACCAAAGGAATGGAGACTCCGCCCTGACCTGCCTCGACGCCAAGGAACAGTTCACGACGCTGTTCGTGCCGCAGGGCCTCACTGTCGGCGTGGTGGGTCGCAAAAATGGGTGTGTCTCCTACTTTCGCCTCTGCCCGACATCGAATGACCCGCATGACCGGCCGCGGATCGCGTGGACAACGCGCAGCCTCAGCCTCATCGAGCTGTGCCAGCCCTTCTGCAGCAGCCCCATCCAGGTCGCCGCACCCGCGCAGAGTGCCGGCAAGTTTTTCGCGCCAGGCTCGGTGCTGTCGATCGATTCGTACCCGGAGAACCCGAACGCGTACGTCGGCGTGGTGGCGGGCGTGCCGGGTGTGTGCAAGTGGTACCTCGACGAGGCGCGTCTGAGCTGCTTCTTCGATTCGGCCTCGCTCGCGGGTCAGCCGGACAGCGCGCTGGCCTTGTGCAAGGTCACGCCGGGCGGCACCTACGTCGCGGCGCTCACCATGCACGGCTCCAAGGTGCTCTTCTGGAGCGAGTCCAAGAAAAAGAAGAAGGTGGCGCCGCTGCACTGGGTGGTCGACCTGAGCGGCGGCGTCAGCAAAGGCGTCCCAAGCAGCGACGACGCCTTTTGGTTCAACGAGTACCGTGTGGGCCTGAGCATGGCCCGCACCGCCCTTGACGAGGGCTTCCGCGCGACCAACGACAAGCACAGCCAGCTCTACCTTCTGCTCCACGGGCAGCGCGAGATTATGGAGGTCGTGGTGGTGCTCGAGGACAAGCAGGTGAAGCGCAAGGAGCCGATCCTGGCCAACCTCACCGCGACCACGGCGGAGAAGGGCGTGCAGGCGGCCAAGACCAAGTCCGACAGCGCGCTGGACGACTACTTCAACGTCTTCCACGTTGAGCCGTGCGTGCTGTCGAACTACTGGCACAGCGGGTGGACGGACGTCGACTTGGAGGCGCTCTTCATCACCAGCCAGGACGGTCTCCGGCCCATCCTCGCGAAGCGTGACCGCCAGAACGGCGGCATCGAGAGCATCAAGGAGCTGCGCGAGCTGAGCGCGACTGTGCCGTGGTGCCCGCGTGGTCTGCTGCTGCGGCTGCCCGAGACGACGCTGCGGGACCTCGCGCGGCACATCAAGGACTACAAGGCCACCTCGACCTGGGAGAAGCTGTTCCGCGGTGGCAGCAACCTGCTCCCGTACGCGCTGCCCGAGGTGGAGGAGGCGGCTGTCGCCTCCGGTGAGCCCGACGCCATCGCGTCGTCGCAGCTCTGGCGCCAGACCGCGATGGTGACCGTCACCGAGGCCGCCGCGGCGGTCTGTCTCTCGCCGCAGTCGAACGAGGCCTTCTCTGTCCCGCCAAAGGCCCTGCGCGACTGCGCCCCGTGGGAGTCGCTTGATCTGGCGGGCCACGACACGGACACTCTCGTCCTTGAGCAGGCCCTGCCCCCGCTGGATATCTGCTACCTGCCGACCGAGGTGGTCATCCGCGTGTTCGCCAACGAGAGCTTCCTGACCGTGATGAAGCACGACATCCGTCGCAACACGGGGCAGGTCGCCGTGGAGCTCGACCGCGCGGCGCTGCAGATGGACAGCCGCGGGTCGGCTGCCGGTGCGGGCCCATGCATGGTGCAGCAGGCGCTGCTGGTGGACGCGCGTCTGGAGCCGTCGACGGTTTCGACGCGCATGAACGTCTACAACGACGGCAAGGGCCTGCTGCTGCTGCTCGAGGACAGCTCTGTCGTGCTGGTGACGCTGAACGGGGCCAAGGACGAGTCGGGTGTGCCACACATGTTGCGTGTGCCCGCGGGTCTTCTGCCGGTGGGGGCGACGATCGCCTCGCTGGACGGCTTCTGGCTGCCGAACCAGGGTGGGCTCGGCGGCGCGTTCTGCCTCGCCGCGCTCTTCAAGGACGGTAAGGGCTTCCTGCTGTGGAACTTCAGTGCGATGAAGATGCTCAGCTACGGCACCGCCCCGTTCGTGACGGACGCGACGCGCCTGTGCGTGACGACGGCCCCGATGCCGCCGCTGCCGAACATGTCCGGCGAAACGACGGCCTTCGACGTCGTTCTCAACCTGGATGCGGCGCCACAGGCCGGCGAGTACGGTGCCGTCAAGTGCTTCGACACCGTTGGGTGCTGTGTGTTCTCACTCGCCCTTGGCTTCGGTCTCGCGGCGAACTGCCCCGCCATGTGGTGCTATCGTTACAGCACCGAGACGGAGGAGCAGTGGCTCGTGCTGGCCGAGTTGCCGCGCGACAGCCGCCAGCTCACGCTGCACTGTGCTGTCCAGGGCAGCTCCGTGGTGTGGTCCATGGAGGCGGGCGGCACGCACGCGACCGGGAGCTCTTCCCTGCTGCAGGGCAGCATCGTCTCGGTGAAGACGACGTGGACAGCGGGCAAGGCCGAGCTGGCGTACGACAAGCAGAACGGCGAGATGTGCAGCTACTTGCTCACGTCCGCGATGAGCCGCGGGTCGGCGATGGAGGACGTGCTGCCGACGCTGGCCTTTGTGTCGCCGTCGCAGATCGCGCTGGTCGAGGTCGCGGCGTTGCTGCAAAGCAGTCAGTCAGGTGGTGGCGTGGCGGGCGTGACGGCGGCCAGCACGGCGGCACCCAGCGCGAGCATTCGCCTCGACCCGACCCGCCGCCTCGAGCACTTCAGCGTGTACCGTGGACGTGGCGCGCTCATCGTCGTCACGCGCGACGCCAACGGCTGGCGCTGGCTGAACATCCTCGACAGCCGCACCGCCAAGCCGCGCATGGACTCCTGCGCGACGCTCAACTTTGCTGGCGAAGAGAAGGTTCAGATTCTGCTGATGGAGGTCGTCAATGTGCTGCACCTGTACTTTCTCGGGTCGAACAACGGTGTGGTGGGCCACCTCTCCATCGAGGCGAACCTGCAGTCCAGCCTCGAGACGAGCATCGTTACCCGGCACGTCTTCTTCGATCGTCGCTACCGCCCCGTCCCGTCCACGTTCAGGGGCTACAGCCGCTTTCTCCCGCCCGCGCCAACGCTGAAGCAGGAGACGGGCTTCTTCAAGCGCCTCATGACGCTGCCGTGGGAGGACATCGCCTTGAAGCTCGAGTCCGAAACGCTGCGCGATGTGCGCGACAGTGCGGCCAACGTGCCTGTTGCGGCACCCGCAGCAGCAGCAGCAGCAGCAGCCCCTGTCACGCCAAGCACACCGAGCACCGTCACGTCGCCGTCGCAGCCGTCTCAGCCGGCAGCGGCGCCACGCAAGGACGTCACCGCCACGGCGGCCGCCGAGCGTGCAGAGCTGCTGGGCCGCGCGGACGGTGCGGCGCCGTCCTCACAGCCGTCTCAGGCACAGGCCGCCGCGGCGTCCTCGTCTGAAGCGGCGCCAGCGGAGGGCCGTTACGCGCAGCTCAAGGCGATCGCGGCGCGTGAAAACGTGAGTCTCAACGAGGCGCGTCGCATGATGAGCGAGAACGTGCGCAAGCTCCAGCAGCGTGGCGAGCGTCTCGATGAAATGCAGAACCGCTCAGAGCAGCTGGCCAATCAGGCCTTGAGCTTCCAAGAGCTGGCGCGCCAGTTGAAGGAGAAGCAACGCAGTAGCTGGTTGTGAGCATCGAGTACGAGTTTGTGTCTGTGTGTGTGTGTTGTGGAAGTATAAAGCAGTTGCTGATGAGTGACGGCCGCAGCGAAAATAAGCAACGAACAACTGGGAGGAAACAGTCTGAAATGACGAGATGGCTGATTCCTTGGCCGATAACAACACGAGACATGCGTGGGTGTCACCCCCTCCCTGCCTTCCTCTGCCCTGTTCATTTGACATCAACGCACCTTGAAAGAAAGAAAAAAGTAACATGCGGAGAAGAAGAGCAAATCTGGAGTGACGAGGTCGTGCATCGATGTTGCGAACCTAGAAGAGCTGCTCGGCTTTTCCGAGCAAAGTACTCGTCTCACACTGTAGGAAAAGTTCGCAGGCACGCCACTAGTGCAGTTCTCTGAGAATGTGTGTGCGCTTTGCCCTTTTCTGTGTGTCTTTCTCTACGTGACACAATCTTCCCCCTCCCCTCCCTTCCCTTCCCCTCCCTCTCTCGTACCGTTCACTTCTCCAAGCATCCGAACTGTCCTAGTCAATGACTGATCTAGCATCATCGCCGCCATGGCTGTCCGACCTTGTGCGGCAAAGTCAGCAGCGCAACTGGCGTGAGGGGGAGACGTGCCGTGCCCTGTTTTCGAGCTACAGCGCTGCGCTCATCGAAGTCCAGGCATCGCGCGAAGACAAGGCCTTGCTGACTGAGCAAGTGTGTCAGCTCCGCGCGCAGATTCGCAGTGGTGGTGGGACTGGGATAGCAAGCAAAGAGGCCACGGCTATCGCTCACCGCCTGGCGGCGTTAGAGATGGAGAACGCCCAGCTCCACACCGAGGTGACGCAGTGGGAGGCCAAGGCACAAACCCACGCCAGCACGCAGACGACACTCGAGGAGACGACGGCGGCGTTGGCCGAGGCACAACACGAGACCAAGGTGGCGAACGGTGCCTACAATGCCCTCCACGCAGTTTACACTGAGCGCGAACAGGAGACCAACATCATCAAGGCGCACTTTGAGGTGCAGCAAGACAACCTGGAGCAGTGTGAAGCCAAACTGGCCGACGCCATGACGCAGATCGAAAACCTGAAACGCGAGCTTCGTAAAGCCAAGAAGAAACAGCAACAACAACAGCAACAAACTCCCGACACGTGACTTGTTAGTCCTTGAAAACTGATTTCTTTTCCTTTTTTCCTCTTTTCTTTTCACTTCCGTCACTTGCCGGCCCCGATGAGTCCCTCCTCTAACGGCACTTTTGCTTATTGTTTTTGCACCCAACCCACCACATCAAAACAGAAAAAAAAAAGAGAGAACACAAGTGCAGCCCAATTCGCGCGAATCCGCCGGAGCCCGGCAGAGGCTCCCCTCGTCCCCCCTCCCCAACCCCCCAAAGCTTCCGACAAACACTGAACAAAACCCCCTGCTCTCTTTCCCCTTGTCCTCTCGCCGTTCGTTTGCGTCGTGCACGTTGGTCGTTTGCCCTTTCTGGTCGAGGGGGAGGGTGGCGTGTGGGGTGTCGGGGCCGCCTCCTCTGGGGGCGATCGGGACGCGCCTCCTCGGCCCGCCCCACGGAACCCACCCCTCCCGCCGGCAGCAGGCCCCTCACACCCACGCCACAACCCCCCCAACAACCCGAAACATCCCCCACCCATCCCCACGCCACAACCCCGCAACGACCCCCCCCCCTCAAAAAAAAAAAAACAAGAACAACGCAAGTACCGAAAATGCAGAACTCTTACATAGGCGAAGCTCCGTCAAGCGAGCTGATTGTGCGCATCATCGAAGAAGCGCTATGGTCTGGGAAGCAGTCCTCCAGCCGTGAGGCTTCCACGTCCGATGTAGACTACCTTGAGCGCAACGTGTTTCCAACTCTAGTCCCTGCCCTTTACGAAGTGGCGTCTCAGCAGCAGCGCCTGCTACTGAGCCAACCGGCCGAGACAGCCAAGTACGGAGCCACGGGTGAGACAGATCCTGTGACGTGGCTTGCGCACTATTTACTCCGCAACAACACACAGGCAGAGTCATCGAAACTGCGTAGCCACCCATACACCATCGTGAACCACGTCAAATATGACACGCCCTGACGCTGACAAGCAGTGGTTTTCCCCTATTTTTGTTTTTTGAATGTACTCTCTCACGGTGTCTCCAAGCAGAACAGGTGACCTCACCATGTACTCTCTCCCGTATTCTGCCTCAATTTTGTGTGCGACATTGCCAAACCAAACCAAGTCAAACACGCAAACTGTGTTGAATAGATAATCGACGGACTGAACATCTCCCCATTGCCTTTTGGACACGTTCTCCACGTGACTGATGTGTTGGGTGCCGCCCTGTTTTTGTCGTTGCTCCTCATCCTCCAGGAGGTGACAACGGTCGCGTCCTCGGCGCCTCATCCAGCAAAAAGAGGGGGAAAACGACAAAGAGAACTTTGTATTCTGTTCTTGTATATGCGGGGGTGGCGGACGAGACCGTCTCCTGAGACAGCTTTTCTTCCAAAATGACATCCTTACTGAATTTGCCTCAATGCCGACATCTCTTCCCTCCTTCTTTGCTCCTTTCCACCTCCTTCACAGCTTTCTCTCCCATCATGCGAGCACGCCATTTTTCTGAGATGTCCCAGTTCAACAGTCATTGCGCCAAGGACGTATTTTGGTTTGTTTCCCTCGCAGACCAACTCGCACACAACGAAGCAACGGTCACTCAAGAACTTCACTACAAGCAAAAGTTTTGACGTCCCTACCGTTTGTAACTGGTCATGGCTGTTGCCTGCCGCCGTGCCTTCACAATGACAGCCGTGCTGCTTTGACTTGGATGGCTGTTTTTTTTTTTTTACTTGCCTCTCCTTCGTTTTACACGTCCACTTCGTCTCGGTTCGCCACACGTCGTCTGATGTGTCTACATTCCTCCGCTATCACTTTTATTCTGTTTTCCGTAAACAGCGGAACTCCCTTTCTCTTGCACAGTGGCACTGCTACTGCATTTTTCAAATATCTCCACGAACAAGTTGACTTCCAGCTGCTCGCCAACAGTGACATGCCCGTTTCACAGTCACCGTGCGTTTTCTCTGCTTTAGTGTTGGCCTTACAACGCCATCCTTGGTTCTGATTGTTTTTTGTTGCCTCTCCTCGTACTCTCAAATCGCATCTGGTATCGTGTGCAAACTCCTGGCCTGTTACTCGTTCGGTTGTACGCTGACAACACAGTACCCACCTATTTCACAGTTCTGACGTTGAACAAACAACAGCGAATATTCCATCAAATCACTCCAGCGGTGCTCACACGTCTTTCACGAGTCATTTTGTCCCTTTGCTCACGGTCACCCTTGGTGCTGCCTGACTATCCTGCTTTGTTTGCACGCTTCAGTCACAACTTCGCATCTTCACGACTCCCTCTACCCTCCTCCCTGCACTTCACCTTTTTTTTTTTCGCACACACCCCTTTATTTTTTTCGTTTTTTTCTTTGTCTTGCGTTTGCGCTCCACAGAGAACACCTAGGATCTCTGTAATTCATTTTAACAGCACCAGTAACTGTGTCCATCGTGAACAATAACACCTCTAACAGTGTTGTTGCGTCCCTGAACTAACTGTTTCACGAATAACATTCAATAAACAAACAAACAAACCCAGACACGCCAACAATAAAAGGTAACCAGATGGACCAGGCACACTTTTTTGAACTCCTCGCTGCGCTGAGGTCAGAGAACAACGAGGCGCGCAAGGCGGCGGAGGAGCAGTACGCTCAACTCTCCACCGCGCAGCCTGCTTGGACGATGCACGCACTGGCTGAGATTAGCGCCACCTCCGAAGACAGCGGAACGGCGTCCATTTGCCTCATCCTGCTGCGCAAGTTGTTCAACCTGACGCCGTCACCGTACGACTCCGGCGATGCCGAAACGCAGGAAGCCATTCGTGTGCGCATGCTGCAGATTCTCAGCACTGCTGCCTACGGTGAGCAACGCGGTTCTGCGAGCGCATGTGTGTCGGCGCTCGCCGCTCGCGTGTACCAGCTCAAGCAGGACTGGAGCCAACTGTGGGAGAGCGTGTTCCAGATTCTCTGTGCTGCTGAATCGCCCAAGGAACTCAAGATGGTGTGCTGCGAGGTGCTTGACAGCACCAGCGCCACCATGATCCCATTTTTCACGTCACACGCCCAAGCCGTCGTCTCTGGTCTTCACAACTGCCTCGCCGTGGAGGGGGAGGGCGCCGCCAAGCTGCACACCACTGCCTTCAACACTATTGTGCGTCTCGCACAGGTTGGTCTGGACAAGGAACTGAGTGGGCTCGCGCCGCTCATGTTGACTGTGGTGCGCAATCGCCTCCACACCGACGCCACTGATGTGTCTCTTGTCGTCAACCTTGTTGAGGGTGTTTCCCAGTGCCCCAAACTGTTCGAAAACGAGACGATGTCGATTGTCACGCTGATGATGGAAGTCGCATCCACCGCGTCGCTTCCCGGCACCACCCGCCACATCTGCATCGAGACACTCTTGACCATGTGCGAGTCGTCCCCGAAGGCGATGCGTAAGATCCCGCACTTTGGCACCTCCTTCTTCGAGCTTTTGTTCCAGTACACGCTCAATCCCACGATCCCGAGCGACTGGGACACCTCGAGCCTGCAGGAGGAGGCCGACGAACTGGAAGATGACAGTGACGACGTGATCGGTCTCGCTGGCCTTGACCGCCTCACCATTGCGCTGGGCGGCCGCAAGCTGCAGAAAACGGCACAGGACCTTTTCGCCCAAAATATTCAAGGCGCGGATTGGAAGCAGCGCAACGCCGCACTCAACCTGATCTGCTACACGGCGGAAGGCATGAGCGCCGTTTTCGAGAAGATGCTCCCCAGTCTTATTGCTGCAATCTTGCCCAGCGTGGCTGACGAGACAAAGTACGTTCGCGCCAGCAGCCTCGATTGCCTGTCGCAAATCTGCGATGACTACGCGCCGCGCGTTCAGGAGACGATGCACGCCCAAGTGCTCCCACCGATTATTGCTGCTCTCCGCGACCCTGTGCCTCACGTGGCCGCTGCTGCTGCGCGGTGCATTGACGCCTTTTTCGATTCTGCCTCTGGCGACGAGGAAGAGGAAGATTCGAACAACGGCGTTTCGATTGGCAAGATGTGCGCACCGTACCTTCAGCGCATTTGCGAGGATTGCGTCACGTTGCTCAAGAGCACGCAGCACATGTTCGTGCGCCAGCACGCTCTTGGTGCGCTGTCTTCCGTGACATGCGCGTGCACGTCCCTCATGACCCCCTACACAGGTGCGCTGGTGCCTGTCTACCAGGAGATTCTCGCCATGCCTGACAACTCTGACATGATGAACGTCAAGTCTAAGGCAATTGAGTGTGTGACGCTTCTCGCTTCGGGCGTCAAGGCGGCCTTTGCGCCGTACGCGCAAGGTATTTGCGACTACCTGAGCTCCCTCTGCACCCAGGGCCTGCGCAATGATGATGTGCGCACGCGCTACGTTCTTCGCGGCTGGACGTGCATGGCCGAGTGCCTTGGCCCCGCCGTCATGCCGTACATGCAAAATGTGATGCCGATGCTCATTCGCATGATGGACACAGAGTGCGATGTCGTCATCACGGACGCCGAAGTTGGCGACGGCGAGGATGTGGAGGAGGACGCTAACCCCGAGATCGAGTCTGTTCGCTTCGTGATTCCTGGTGTGGGTGAGAAGATCGCCAAGTTCCATAGTGGCCTGATCGAGGACAAGGATCTCGCGGCAAATGTTGTCAACGCCATCCTCGGTGAGCTCGGTGTGGCTTTGGTTGACTTCTTCCCCCAAATGGCCAACTCCGCGATTGCGCTCTTGCGTTTCGTGGTCAACGACTCCATCCGTGAAAGCGGTGCGTTCATCCTGAAGGAGATCATTACCATCTACATCAGCACCAACAACATGGTGGCTGCCCAGCAACTTGCTGCTCATTCCTTGCCAGATCTTCTGTCTGCCCTCGAAGATGAATCGGAATCCACGGTGATGGAGGTGCTGCTGGATGTCATTTCCCGCTGTGTCGCCGCCTGCCCACAGGTGGTGACAGCTGAGAACGTGCAGTTGGTGAGCGAGAAGCTTCTCGCCTTCCTCAAGGTTGTCGCCAAGAAGCGCGCGACTTGCCTGACGAAGAAGGCGACGGAGCAGGATGAGGATGAGCTGGACGTCCTTGAAGTTGAGGATGAGGAGCTGCAGGCGAGCATTGAGTCTGTGACTGAGGTCCTCGGCGTGCTGCTCCGCCAGGCTGGCCCCGTGTTCGCGCCGCTGTTTGTGCAGGAGTTCATGCCTCTGTTTGCGCAGTGGCTCTCGCCGCAGGCCGACGACTTTAGTGTGACGCGTGCGCTGCAAGTTCTGTGCGACTTTGCGGAGTTCTCCAGCACGTTCCTGACCCACGCACTCCAAGCCACGTGCGCCAGTGCTGTCGCCTTCGCCACCACCCGCCAGGATTGCGACCTGCTCCAGTGCGACTTCTACCTCCTGAACCTCCTCGTTCGTTACCTCGCAAACACCCCTGCTGCGAGCGCCTCAATGGATGTACCAGGCTTTGTGCAGCAGACCCAGGGTGCCATCTGCAAGTACCTCAGCATTAGCGAGTGCCGCAAGGAGGAGTACTCCCACACCACCACCAACGCCGTGTCTGCGCTGGTGTCTCTGCTCGAGAGCTACGGCACCACCGTTCTCCAGGGCCAGTCCGCAGCCATGCTCCAGCTCCTGGCGAGCCACCTCCCCGCCTCCGGCGACGAGATTGAGGCTCGCCGTGTGCATGATGCAGTCGTGCAGTGGATTGGCGGCCACCACCCTGTCCTCGCTGCGACTCCTGCCGCCGCGCAGAGCTTGCTGGCCTGCATCAAGCGAGCTGACCCGACGATGCTCTCTGACCAGGCCAAGCAGGCACTGAGCACCATGTAAAACGCAACAGTGAGCCAAGCAGATGAGCTGTCTGACACACACACGCACACAGAGAAAGCCATGCTGAACAAGCGCACGCTACGCCGTCCTCCAAGACAATGGCAACAGTTGCGCAGATGAGGCGCATTCTGAGATAGACAACCATAGACCAGATCTGTAGGTGTAGTGCGTACCACTCAACCAAGTCATTGCGAGTAAAAACTGATAGGCTTTTCAAAACACATCTCCAGCAAAAATAATGATAATCATCGCAACACAACATGAAAAAACTGTGGCCAACGACCGGAAAAATGTCGAAACAGAAGACTTCTCAGACCTCCCTCCCCCCAAAAAGAAAGAAAAAGGGGAAAACGAGGAGTCATGAAAAAATAATTTGTCGAGGCGTTAGTGACACACATACACACATAAGCCGGACAACAACGAGCACACAATCCGTATGCGCCGAAAGTTTACTGAAAAACGGCACCCGACGAAGGTTTGCTCTCTTTTTCTGATTTCGTTCTACCATCCTATCTGAGAATTGTTTTTTTTGTGGTTGTTGTTTTCGCGTCTGTTTGCTCTGTTGAAGGAAAAGCAACTCCTGTCTGGTTATTTTTTCGAAGCAAAGCAAAATAAGACGCATTTGTTGATTTCACTATCTTTTTTTTCCCGTTTGTTTGTCGCTGCCGTTAATTTTTTTTTTTACAGTAAGCTCATGTGAGACTGTCACCTGCTGCGTCATTAATGACAGCCGAGCCAATAACAAGGCTAATTTGTGTGTTTTCTTCCAAACACAAACACAAACACAAACACCATCACAAACAACATCACAATAGCAAAATAGTGAATGGCGCCGGTACACACCTTCATGTTGGAGAGCAGCCGCAAATTTCATCTCTGTCATGCGTGGGATTGCGCTGCTGACTCCAAGCGAGCGAGAGCGATGGAGCCAATCACGAACCCAACGAAAACTAGTGGCAGTTCCATTGTCTTTCTCTCTCTCTTTCGGGATTCACGGCGCTGTTCCCCCCCACTTTTCCACTCCTCCCTTGCGGTAGTGCTGTGTCACCCACGAGGTGTTGAGAGTAATGCGGCACCCTGAATCGCACCATGGCTTGGACGATCGCATGCACTGCTGCACAGTCTCAACTTGTGTGTCACCCTCTCCCACCACTGCTCCAACTTTCTCCGTCACCACCTTCATGTGCTACTCTTCATTGACTCCATCGTTTTCCTTTTTTTTTCTGTTATCTGAAACACATCGAAACCGAAAAGAAAACCGAGGAAAAAAGCCGTAGCAATCAAATACACGCTTTGGGCCACTGAACTATCCCTGTTGTGTTCTTTCCTTTTTCTCTTTCCCTTTGGTGCGCACTTTCTTTCCCACCTTTTCATCTCTTTGTTGCGTATTCTTGAACTCCTATATTTCTCTGTTTCTCTTTTTTTTTCTGTTTTCTGTTTCCCTTCCTCTTCTCCATAACATCTGTTTTGGTTCTCTCGTGTGCGTATCTCCTCCTCCCTTTGCTGATACAAGCTAAAGGAAAGCCGACAGCAACACAAAAATTGGTAAAGGAAAGCAAAAACCGAGGCCGCCAAGTGTACCAAACGACGATATCGTCTTTTTTCAGTCACCATGTCCGGCACTCTCCCTCTTGTCGATGCTGAGCCGACACTCCATCTGGAGCCCCACTTCGCGGTTGTGCGCAACTTTGAGGAAATCCGAACCCTCCTTGAGCAAATTGCCGACCCGGAGTCGGTGCTTCCCAACATGGTGAATGTCCCGGTGCCAGAGAGCATGCTCGGCTCCACCATCAACCGAGTCGCAACCGAGTACCTCACCACGTCTCCCGGGATTGAGAGCCCAGCGATGGATGACAAGGGGTTTCCTGCGGAGCCCGCGGCGCAGAAGCCATCCTCAGCGGGTGATTCCCTCGTCGGCAGCAACGGCAGCCAGTCCGGGTCTCCACTGGTTAACTCTTCGGCCTCGCCGACACGCCCGAAGCCACGGCGCAACCGCATCCTGTGCGTGTGGGATGTCGATGACACGCTCGTGGCGTCGGGCACATCCGGCGTGCGGCAACACCCGGTCTTCCGTGAGTCGCAGATGACACCGCTGTTCCGCAGTCTGGAGAAGGCTGGTACGACGCGGCACCTGCTGCTCTCACAAGGCAGCATCGATGACGTGTTCGCCAAGGACGGTACGGGGCGTCTGCGCTACCTGCAGAAGTACTTTTTCTCCGAGGAGGACGGCAAGCGCGACGACGACGAGGACGGCCACGAAAAGAAGAGCGGCTTTGGCGGGTTTGCCTGCGGCAAGTCCAAGGCCACCAAGAAGCCCAGCGTCCTGCGCAACCCCGCGATGGTGAACCGCAATACCCAAGTCGTGCGCCTCGGTCGCATCTACGGCGAGCCCGTCAAGGAGTCGGAGGTGGCCTGGCTGAGCGGAGACGGCCGTGACGCGCCGGAGGTCGAGAATGGCTCGGTGGCCTCGCGCTGGCTCTTTGTGCGGCCCTCTCTCGCGGGCATCTCGCTCTGCTCCCTCAACACCCCCGTGCTGCCATCGCCGTACACGGCCTTCGTCGACGGCAAGGCCCTGCGCAAACTGGACGTGGTGTGGTCTCTCGCTGTCAGCGGCCACTGGGACAATGTGTTCTTCATCGACAACAACCTATCCGAAGTGGGTGTCGTGACAAACAACATGCAGATGTCACACCTATTTGATTTGCAAAGCGAGCACAAGGAGGCCCGTTTCTTTCACAACGAGCTTGCCATGCTGGCCGTCTCTGGTCTCCTGCGTACGCTGTGCTACCAGCACTCGCGGGACGTGACGATCCCACCACAAAAGATGAACCCTGCAGCTGTGGCTGCTGCGGCGAAGCGCACACAAGCCGCTCTGGACACGTTTGCTACGCCGCGCGCGACTGACCAGAGCCAAGCGGATGGAAAGGACGTGCCGCCGTCCATCGCGCCCACAGAGGAGAGCGGACCCACCACTTCATCCGGCGGCTCAAAGGAGAACGGCGCTGATCACACGCTGCCACTCACGCCATCGGGCTCGAGCACGAACGGATCCACGGATACCGTCAACGGCACGCAGAAGCAGACCAGAGCCCCCAGCCACGTGGATCCCCTCGTGGTCAACACCACCGTCTTCCAGCAACCCATCCCACAGGCCGCAGACGCGTTGTCGTCGTTGCCCTCGAGCCCATCCGCAAACGGCCCGCCCGAGCCGCGCGTCGTGCGCATGGTTATCGCGAACCTCCACATTCCTTTCAACACGTACAAGAAGCTGCTCACGTCTCGCTCCAGTGCGGCGGACGACGGCACGGGCGGCGCGCAGGTGGTGCTGTCACAGAAGAACGTGACGAGGCGACCAAACAACATGGCGCAGTCGCACTACCGCGGCCAGCCGCTGTTCAACAAGGACACCAGCTGCTCAGACGACCAGTACGAGTCCATTATTCGGATGTTTCGTCAGCACCTGGGCTTCATCCTCGACATGATGGTTGAGGATCTCCGTCAGCAAGGCTACATCCTCATCAACCCCAACTCCAAATACCCTGCGAACATTTCGCAGGTGATGGTGCGCGTCTACCACGTGCCCACTCGCATCCCCTGCATCAAAGCACCGTACCAGAAGACGTGCCAGGAGATCAATCGCCTGGTGCTCACCCCGCTGCAGAAGGGTGGCGGACGCAAGGAAGGGGTGTCATCCATCAAGAGCTGCGCGCACAGCATGTTCCAGAGACTCGTCCAGTCGTCCGCGCTGGTCGATCCGCTGGTGATTGGCGGCCTGTGCGCCGTTCTCGTGGACATCTACATGGAGGAGGGCAGCGTCAGCAAGTCACAGACAGCACGTTTGGAGACGCAGCTCAATCGCGTTCTCCAGCAAGCTGCTTAGCGCATGCGGTGACGGAGAACAACAACAACAACAACAACAAAAAGAAGAATCGGCAAGCAGTGAGACCTTTGTGAGTTCGACATGGAGAGAACGTCGCCTGTCCATCTCTCTCTCTCTCCCCTATCAATCCGACTGCCTTCTCTTCAAGTGCCTTTTTTTCTCGCTTGCGTTTTCGTTTTCTTTTTCGTTTTTTCGTTTGTTGGTCAATATTCCACGATGAAGATCCCTTCTCCATTCCACACAATACGTTTATCGTTGTTGTTTCCCTTTTTTCTTTCCTCTTTTTGTTGCACCTAGTTTCTTCCTTTCCCCCCTCCCCTCAGTGTCCTCTTCTCACCCCGCCAAGATTATAATAACTATATTACTATATATATATATGTATGCAACAGCATACCACATCATCTCTTCCCTATCCCTCCCGTGAGAATGTGTTCTTAGTTGAGTTGTGCGTAAACAGTGTTTAACAAGACGCTGTCTATGCAGCGGAGTGGGTTTCTTCGTAGAAAACTGTTCCTCTCTCGTGTAATCACTCGACATCTGTTTGACATTGAGGTGATGATTCTTTGTTTCTCGTTTCTCGTTTTTTCCCCTTGTCGTCTGTTTGCGTCCCAGCTGTTTTCTCGTTTTCTCGTTTACTGTTTTCTTTTCTTTTGTTCCCTCTCTCCTCCTCTGAGAAACTACGTTTTGAAACCAAGATACGCACGTATTCCTCACGACGACTGTTGTTGTCTCTCCACTCCCGTTTTCACTTGTTCTATTTTGTTTTGCTCTCAGTGTCTTCGGCACGCGTGTGATTTCTTCTGTTTTCCTGTCCTTGTTTTGATGTTTTTTTTTGTTTGTTTGAAGCTTTTCATATTCACCGTGTTGTTTTCACTTTGACTTCAAGTAGAGGGGAGTGTCTACGTGACATCTTGTCTGTTGTCGTTTTTTGTGTTTTTGTTTGTTTGATCTCGCTCTGCACGGTTTGTGGAAGGTGTCTACGCCGTTGACCCTATAGCGACAGATGATGCTGGGCGTCGTACTTTTGTGCCTTGATGTTGTGCCGTACGTCAATGTGTGTGGGGTGTGTGGGGAAGCAGCTGTGTGTGCACGAGGACGGTTGTAAAACAAAACAAAAATAACCTCCTCTTCCCCACCACACCACGCACTACTCACACAGGCCTTGGCTCAATCGGAATCTATATATAGTTGAATTGCTTGTGAGGACCAAAAGGAGGAAGTAAATATCACTCTTTTTGTATGTTCTTTCTCCATCCTGTGACGATTCACCCTCCCGTTTTTTTTAAAACACAATTCTTCTTATCTGGTCAGCCATTCCTTCACAAGTACATGTTGTTCCGTTTCCAAAGGTTCACACTTGCATTCGCATACTCTCCACCTTCCTCTACACAAGATCCGCGTCTACCAACGGATGCTTGTGCATGTGCGTTGTGTGTTTCTGGGTCACACCAGACACTTTACAAAAAAACCGCGATATCAAAAGCTCTCTCTCTCTCTCTCGGATTGTGGTGTCCATCACCTCGACCAATGCTGCCAATTCTTCGGTAGTATTTCATTGTCGTCCGATCTCTCTTTCTCTCCGAGGCTGCTTGTACTGCCTTCCCCCGTTTCTCTATCGAACGAACACGTTGATGCGCGTTGTTAGCGTCGGCGTGTTGGTCTCTGCCTGTTTTCCCACACTGCTGCTATCGGAAGCTGTGCTTGGGCAACGACTAGGGTGAGACACAGAAGCTCGCACTATCATAGCATCCTTAAGCAACCTCAAGTCACCCCTCCTCTCTCTCTCTCTCTGCCACCACCTCTACCGTCCTCTTTCCATCATGTTATTATCTTTTTTCTTTTTCCTTCTTACACGCATTTTTACTGAGTCGAAAGGCTCTCACCCCTGTCATCGTTGCTCTCCCGTTCACCTGTGACAGAACCGCCGTACGAGCTAGGGAGCAGGATAGTGCGACAGTCAGTGAGCAGGAAGTGTGGTGGCGGCTGGTTTCCCTCGCCCCGAAGACACCACCATACCGCCTCCCTTCTCTTCACTCCTTGTTTGTTGATTCATCGCTAACAGTTTAGATCATCTCCCTCCTCCCTTTCTCTTTCTTTTATTTTACTTTACTTTGCTTCCTGCTATGCGCACGTTCTGCATACTCACGCAAGACGCACGTGACGATGCGTTCTGCGACGGTGTCTTTGAAGACGGCATGCGTGTGCGGCACGACGGTCGTCTCACCTCGATGCTCTTCTCACGCGTGCTGAGTCCTGCGCACGACTTGCCGCGTCTTGTCGATGGTCCACTCGTTGCCTCACTGCAGCAACGACGCCCGGCTGTGCTGGTCGTGGGGCTTCCCGGCGCGGAAGCCGATCCCACAACATCGCGTGGGGACCGCGACAAGATCCGCGGATGCTGTGCTGTCGCGATGGACCTGTACGCACCTCTCCTGCAACTTCTCTTTCAGAACCTGCCGGAGTGCGTGGCAGCGACGTGCTCTGTTGTGACGGCCTCTGCCAGCGACCGGTGGCTGTACGACGGGATCCAAGGCAAGCGCGTGCGCACGCTCGAGGAGGTGGAGTGGGTGACGATTGACCGTGCGGCCAGCTTCAACGATGGTTTTGGCGCACTACTCGCGTGTCTGGCACAGCGCCACGATGGCCTGCAGGAAGAGGCTGACTCCCTGTCCAGCGAGACGGCATGCGTGGTGACGGTGCAGCTCGAACCGTACGCGCCGCTCGTGATCACGGATGTCGGAAGCGATCAAGACGTGCTGCAGCAGCTCACGCTCATTCTCGGCATGTGGGGCGCGTGTGGCCGGCGCACGTACCCACCTCGCAGCAGTCCCCTCGTCTCGTTATTGCAGGAGTACGTCGTGCCCGAGGCGACCCTGCATGTCGTGGTGGTGCCAGAACCGTCGTCCGCGCCGCGCCATGCGATGCGGCTCCTGCGGTTTGCCTCTGGCCTCGAGGCGCACCGCCAAGAATCCCTGGTGCTCTCGTCTACGGCAGCCGCGTCCGGCGACCAGTCGGCCTCGGCCTCCTCGGTGGAGTCGCCAGGCGTGCGGCCAGCTGCGCGCGCGGCGAGACCCGCTCCGGCGAAAACAACCGCGCCGCGTGTGGCGGTGCTGTCGAGCACGACGTCAGTTCGCCGCGTCTCTCAGGACGGCGCACACGCTGCGCAGCAAAGGGCAGCGAGGGAGGCTCTGTCCGCTGACATCCGATCTGTCCCGCTCGAACAACCACCGTCTTCTGCAGAAGCCACGACGGTTGCCGTGCCTGAGGCGGTGCCGGTGGCTGGCGTGAGTCCTCTCACCCCTTCCAACGAGCACCTCCTCAATCTTCGCATCCGCTCGCTCGAGGCGGCCCTGGAGGACGTCAAAAACGCCTACACCCGCGAGCACACCAGCCGTGTTCGCCTCGAGGCGCAGCTGGATGCGGTCCACACCGAGTCCGACATGCAGCGCACCCAGTTCGCGACCAAGACGCGCGAGATGGAGAAGTTACGAGCCGACAATGTCGAATTTGCTGAACTGGTGCCGCGACTCATGAAGAAGGTGTCGGGCCTGGAGAAGGCCAAGGCGTCCTGGGAGACACAGCGTAAGACCCTCACCCACGACAAGGACGTCGCCCAGCAGCGGGTGGCAGAGCTGCAGACACTCGTGACGCGGTTCACGAAGCAGCGTGCGCAGCAAGAACACCAGCGTGCCTTGCTCGCACGGGAGCGGACGCTGTACGGTGTTCTGGGCAACGTGGCGGACATCGCTGGCCACAACTCCCGCCTCGTGCATGATGACGACGCGAAAAAGCCCAAGCAACAGCGTCGCACAGCTTCGTCCTCGCAACAGGCACGCGGCCACATCGTCAGACGTGCAGACTCAACTGACGGGAGTCGCGGCGTGGATGATGACAGTGACAATGACAACGACGACGACGACGACGACCGTGATGGTGGCCGAGGAGAAGGCGGGCAGCAGAGTGCACAAGGTAGTGGCCGTGCTCAAAGCAGGCGGCAGCTGGAGCGACTCCACGCCATCACCGTCGATGAACTGCGGCGCCGTAACCTGTCCTTGGAGAAGGAGGTGGCCTCGTTGCGTGCCCACACGGACAGAAACCCGCGCGAACCTCTGCAGACCTCCGTCGCACCAGGCGACATGGCTGAGAATGCCCCGTTCCTCCGCGAGCGACTCGAGTACTTCATGACCGAGCTGTCACACGCACGGCAAGAGAAGGACAGCCTGATTCGCTACATACTCGAGCACCGTGCACGTCTCTCCCAGCCACTTCCACAGGAGGTACGCCGCCACGCATCTGCCGCTGATGAGGACGACGACGAACAGGGTGATCCCATGACAGCGGCTCGGAACCGCAAGCATCCCATGCGACCGCGCTTTGAGGACACCGATGGGAATATCCACAGCTATCAAGAACCGTCCAAACCACAGCCCGCCCCGTCGTCGTCGTCTCCGCCATCCCAGATGCAAGAGACGCTTCGCCAAGAGACGTCGCCACCAGCGGATGCGTTGTGCCCGATTTGCGCGGTGGTGTCGTCACTGCAGGCTGGCTGCACCGCACTCGTGACTGTGCACGATGAGATGCTTGCCGAGGTCGAGCGGGACCCCGAAAGGACGTCAGCAAACGGGCTGACGGCGGCGATGCTGCAGGAGCACGCACATGCGACCAAGGCGCTGCAGCGTGCGCTGTCCGAGACGGCCAACCGCACCGTGTATGGGATCCAGCATTGCCCACACACCATGAACCGGCCCTTGCCGGCAGTGGCCAGCATTGGCAACGGCGCGACACTGTCAGAGGTGCTCTCATTCGAGAGCGAACGGGCTGCGCGACTGGCGAGCTTTGTGCCGTCGTTCACACAGCTCGCCGTCGCCACGGAGAACATGCTGATGCGTGTGCCACGACCACCCGCGTGACCCGCACACGTCGCAGGCATCGGATGGAAACCTACGCACGAGGTCAACAACAACAACAACAACAACCATGAAAAGAAACAGTAGCGGCCAGGTTTTCTCCCTGCCAACGTGATCCTGATTCCTACCCTGTTACTTTTAGACTAGATGGACGTGTTTGTCCACCACAACACAAGAACAACACCAACAACAACAATAACGCAAGTTTCTGACATGGTGTCTCTACTGTGCGAGATGTTCTTTTTTTCGTCTCATGTCAGAGCGAACTCCCAGTTACGCAAACACAGGAGAGGAGAGCATATAGCCGTTCAGACGCAAAACCGCTCACAAATGTCCGACACCACTGACGTTTCTGCAGGCAAGGCGTGCGTGAGCCTTGAGGCTGCTAGTGCAAAATATGACTACTGTCTCCCTTCCTTCATCTCTACCTCACTCTTCACTCTTTCTGTGTGAATATTTTCTTCCCTTTCACTTGTCAGCTGTGACCTCATGTGGAAGACTGTGCAGTACTCTCAGCCTCAAAGCGCGAGTTCCCAGAGGCGTACTCAGGCACGCCGAGCGAATGGTAGCAGCGCACCAAGTGCCGAGCCTGCAGTAGACGCGGCGCCAAGCACATCGCGTGTGCAGCGCGTTGTGAAGGATCTGCGCAGGACCGCGGCTGCGATGCCTCAGTCTCCGGATGCCTCACTCTCAACGGTTCTCTTTCCCCAGGTGCTTGCCTTTCTGGACCGTGCCAAGGCCTGCATCGAGGCGACCCCGGTCACTCCTACTGCTGCGCCGCCAACGGGGAGTGATGAAGGCCCCTCTCTGACGCATTCTTCTACGCCTCCGTGCACCATACCAACACCGCGGTTGCAGGTTATCGGACTTGGCATTGGCGCGTTTGAACGTCAGGAGAGCCGCAGCGGGTTCATTCAAATGGCGGCTTTGGTGGCGCTGAAGCAGCTCTGTCACGTGCACTGGCGCCCACGCGATACAAGTCGCCCTGCCTGGTGCGTTGAGACACGCTTCTACGAGCCCCTCGCCACGCCTCTTCACAAGGCCTGTTGCCAAAAGCTGGGCGTCACGGTCGAGACGACGAACCAGTTCGGCCGCTATCGTCCGGCCTCAGCCGTGGACTTTGTGATCCTTTTCATGCCACACTGCCCCTGGGTGCTGCTGCACAACACATTTGCCACCAACTGGCCCGCCGCATCGGATGCTTCGCTGGGAGCCGCAGACACACTGCCAATGCAGCGCGTATTGTGGGTGGCGAACGACCTTCGCGAGACGCCTCTCGTACCGGCCTCAACGCTCACACCACTGGCCAATGCCTCACGACAGCGCCAGAGCCGCAAGACGCTTCAGCTGTGCGTGTACAATCCGACACTCTTGTCGTGCCTGGATGTGACGTCCGTGGTGGCACCCAGGGCACGCTCAAAGCGTGCGAAGCGCGGACGTGTGAGAGAGACCGACGTCGATGCACACGCCACGAGCGAAGCCGACGCAGCGATCGCCAACGACGAACAAGACCTCGATGTGGACATCGAGACGGGTGGCTTGAGTGCGCATGATGTGCACGACGCCTTCAGTGAGCTGGCTGTTATGGTCGTGAAGCCTTCGCTGAGTGCGGAGGCGTTGGCGAGCGCGTTACTCAAAACCTCTGCAAAGCCACCCCCGATCCTCGAGGTGACCATGGAGCTGTAGCGGCTCTCGGGTTGGTCCTCACCCACAAGTGACAAAGTCTGTGTCTGTGTGTGTGGCTGTGTGCCTGAGTGTCTGCTTGTACACTCTTCACTGTTTTTTTTTCTCAACTGTCCTCACGATTAAGCAGCGTAAGTCTGCAACCAACCGAATTCAATAGCGTGCAGGGTGCGGTACACCCCAACAAGCGTAGTGACGTTGCCATTTCACGTACAATCACGTACTGCCTATCGTGTCCCAAGCATGGAGCTCACTTCGACATGAAGACCAAGTGATTCCAAGCACGGTAGACAATGTGTGCACACAAACACAAACGCGTCGTGCCTTTTGCTCGGCCATACCCAGGTGGCATCCCACCGGGGACTCTTCTCTGGCTGATCTCTCTCAGTATGTACCTAATCCTATCCTTCTGTTTCTCTCTTTCTCTCTCACACAAGGAGCGTTCGTCTTTCCTCTTTTTTTTTGTCAGCCTTTCCCGCTGATCATGGCGTCCTCCTCTGGTGCCTCTAACGGAAGTGAGACCACTTACAGGACACCCGAATACTTTCACTGCATTACCGACTCACGGTTCCGCAGCAACGTGTACGAGCCAGAGGCTGACACGTTCCTTCTCATGGAGGCTCTCGACAAGGATGCCGCAAGGCTGGCCGGACGCCTGCTTCGCGATTCGCCATCCACTTCCGCCTCGTCACCTGCGCGACGACGGTGCTGTGTGGAGATTGGGTGTGGCTCCGGCACCATCCTCACGCACCTTGGCGCACTCCTGTTGCACGAGGCCACAACGACGTTGGCAGACGCGTCAAATACGCGTTTCCCAGTATTTGTTGCGGTTGACGTCAATCCCATCGCGCTGGAGGCGACCACGCAGACCTGGACGGACACGATGACCAAGTTCTTTCCGCAGCTCGCACAACCAAGTGAAGACACACCCACGCACAGCTTGGTGCAGCTACTGACCGCGGCAGACAATGTCCTGTGTGATCCGTTCACTGAGGCCACGCAGCCCCCGCTGCGCCCTGTGCTTCATACAGTCCGTGGTGATTTGTTCTCTGCGCTGCCATCCTCCTCATCTCACGCAACAGCAACACCAACAGCAGAAACCCAGCACACACTCTGTGATGTCGTTCTCTTCAACCCACCCTATGTGCCGACAAGCATGGCGGAGCTGGAGGCGACGATCAAGATGGAGGACATCATCACTGCGGCCTGGAGCGGCGGACCGCGCGGTCGTGTCGTGCTGGACCGCTTTCTGCAGCAGCTCCCGGCGTGGCTGGCGCGCGACGGCGACTGCTACATCGTCCTCATCAAGGAGAACAACGTGGAGGACGTCTACGCGTACATCCATCAGCAGTTTTGCGAATTCCACGGCGTGGACGCCAACGAGGAAGCGGTTGTGCGAGTGGAGGAGGTCGCCTCGCGGTACACGGGGGAACACCTGAGCATTCATCGCATCTCGTACCTCGCCAAGGACTAGTTTCAATGCCACCGATCATTTTGCTGTGCACGCTGCTCTTAACTTAACTCGATTGTTCCGTCTAAGTGAGCCTGTGCTCATGCTAATCTAAAAAAGAAAAACTTCCGTGGGGAGACGAAACCTCTGTTCTTGTGAGTGTCAACAAACAGAGAATAAAGCTCACTGACCAACTCTCTGCACATATCTCTTTGGCACTACCACACACGCCCCGCTTCCATTCTGCTCAGCACTTCATCCGTCACGCTCTCATTTTCGCTCTCTTCTCTACGTGCCGTTTTGAATTTTTTTTTAGACCCAGACAACTGAGAAAAGAGAGATAGATAGATAGAGAGTGACGCACGTACTGTGACGTCAGCATGCAGCGAATCGAACCCATCGAGGCGCCACCCGAGCTTGTGCCAGCCCTTGCCGTCGTGATCGAGAACCCGCGACACGCACAGACCGCTCTCCGTGTTGCGAACCAGGTCTATCCATTCGACGCGCACTGCGAACATCTCAAGCGGATTCGCCGATACACGGGGCGATCCTCTGGTGACACTGAGGCGAGCTCTCAGGCTAGTAAAGCATCCCGACTGGAGCTACTCCTGGTTGTGCACTCCGAGTCATGCGACGCAGTCAATGAGACCCGGTCCGATCGCCACGATTCGGCAGCCCCCGCCCTGGCCGATGACGGCAGCTCTGCACATCTCACCGCACAGCAGCTCCTAGACAACCGGTACGATGCGTTCGTCGCCGCCTTGTCGAGCGCGTGCTGCGCACCAGCTCAGGCATCACCCGGTGTCGATCAGGAGCCGTCCGATTCGGTGCAGCGGTCACTGGCGCCGCACATTGTGCGTGTTGCGAACAAGGCACCGCGCCAGTCGCCGGAGGTGTGGGAGACGTGGAACGCCCTCTGGCCGCTCGCGTTTCCAAAGCCACATCCGCCAGGTATCATCGCTCCAGCACTGGAGACCTACGCACGTGGCATCGTTGCGGAGCATCTGCGTCCTCTCATGGCTAAGTGCGCGAGTGCGACTGTTGCCCTGCCTGTGATGTGCCCCGTGCGTGCCGCACTTGTCTGTGATCCAGCGACCAACACTGTCGTCGCCTCGAGCGTGTCGTACGCTGGGCAGTCCTCGCCGTCGGGGCGCACGATGGATCTCGTCACGGAGCATCCCGTCACCTTCACACTGAAGCAGCTGGCACAGCGACAGGCCGCACGAGGCAAAGCCGTGCGAGACGCCTCAGAGACGCCACCAGAGAGCGCGCCAAACCGACCGTACCTGGCCAACGGTCTGGACCTCTTCGTGAGCGACGAGCCGTGCGTCATGTGTGCCATGGCGCTCATCCACAGTCGCATTGAGCGGGTCTTCTTCCTGCAGCCGAACGCGATTCATGGCGGTCTCGGCACGTGCTTTCACGTGCACGCCATCCCTTCTCTCAACCACCACTTTGAGGTGTTTCAGATGCACAAATAACCCCATGCTTTTTGTTTCATTTGGTGCATGGCCATTAAAAGAAAAAAAGCCCTGTTCACATTCGTTCATTTCATCAAGTACACCTCCATGTCTCGCCGTGGCTGACAAGCAAACGCACTGGAGAAGGAAACGCAAATACCCACCTCCCTTCCGCATGCGATGAAGATGACCACTGAGAGTGACGGTCGCTTGTTCGTGAGAAGCACACAAGGCGTCAGTCTCGTTCTGTTCTTCCTTCTAAAAAAACTGCCACATCACGACAACGGGCTGCGCACTCTCCACGTCCATGAAACTCTGCTCTGTTCGCCCCCCCCTTCCTGCCTCACATTTCTCGTGTGACTTGTCATTTTGAGATCGTCAACGACACTCTCACACACCGAAACCGACACAACGCTCGCCTCTACTATTCAGTTTGCACATATTCACTGCCCACGCTGTGCTACTATCGACCTTCACAAACTCAGGCAACCATGAAGGCACCCGTCAAGTTGGCGTTCACTGCCGTGCCCCGTGAGCCGCTGATTGAGAAGCTCATTGCCGGCTTCAACAAGGACATCGACAACAAAGCTCTCGTCGTGCCCGAGTACAGGCAGGTGCCCATGGCGCTCGTCGCCAAGACAGCCGATGACCGCGTGGCCGCGCAGCTGACGGGCTACAGTGCGTGGAGTGAGATGCACCTGAACTTGCTCGCGGCCGACCCCGACGTGCAGGGCAAGGGCGCCGGCACAGCGCTGCTGCACGCGGCAGAACAGGTCGCGCGGGAGCGGAACTGCACGCGCTTGGCGCTGGACACGTACAGCTGGCAGGCGCGGCCACTGTACGAGTCCCTGGGATTCAAGCTGTTCGCGGAGCAGAAGAACTACCCGGTCGGCCACGAAAAGTACTTCCTCGAGAAGGTCTTCGAGAAGGGTTCGAAGATGCCGGAAATGCCGGAGAAGGTGCGCGCCTCCGGTATCAAGGTGCAGCCTTCCGACAACTTCGAGGCCACCCAACAGTGGCTCTACGACACGCTCGACCACAACACCCAGTCACGCAAAATCCCAGGCGTGGAGCCGTACGTGAAGACCGAGTTTGCCTTCGAGGCACGACTCCCTGATGGCCAGTACGCTGGCGGCACCGCCTTTGAGACTCTCTGGAACGAGCTGCACGTCAGCTACTTTGGCATCAACCCGGAGATCCTCGGCGGCGGCCTGGGCAGCGCGATGATGCGTCAACTGGTGGCGTTTGCAAACGAGAAGAAGTGCAACCGCATTTCACTCGAGACGATGAGCTGGCAGGCGCAGCCCTTCTATGAACGCCACGGCTTCAAAAAGTTCGGTGAGCAGAAGGACGTGCCGCCTGGCTTTGGCCGTATTTACATGGAGAAGATTTGGTAAACGCCATGACATAAACAAACAAAAACAGAAAATACTATCCTTTCACTTGTGATGCCTCTATCTTACCCCTCTCCGTAGTTTTTTGCGTTATTTCTCGTTCTCGCTTTCTCTCTTTATACCGTTGTTGTTTTCTTTATTCCTTTTGTTCCATTTTTTTTTCGTTTACTTACCACGTTTTTTTTTTTCCCTGTTCTCCCTCACTCTCATGGGTACTTTCCTTCGTTTGTGCCTTCACCTTGTCACGGGTTGTGCAGAACACAACATCAACAGTAGAACAGGAGAGATATTACTAGTAGTAGAGCAAAGAAAAGTTAAACGTCAATTCGAAGCCAAACAGTGCGAAAGGACAATGCCTAATAAGAAAAACACCCCTTTTTTTTGAGGCTACCGTTGACAACAGGTGCCATCGTTGCTTCAAAATGAGAGCAGACAACGGCTCACACTCAATCAACTACGGTCGCAGTGACCACCACGTTCTCGCAGATAAGAGTACACACACACATATGTATATGTGAACTAGGAGGACGAGAATACTGATCAGAGGCTCTCCGTTCCCTCTCAACACCGCTCAGCTTTTCTAGCGCAAATCTTACCCTCTTCACCACTTTTCCCCATTCTGGACTTCTGGACACTCTCTTTTTCTTCTTGTCCCCGCACTCTTCTACCTTTGCCAGTTCCCATGAGTCAACTCAACCTCTGGCTCTCGAAAGGCCAGGCACACAATGTGGCCTCCCTGCTGACGTTCCTCACCACACATGCGACCTCAGCCGCGGCCCCCGCGCACATCTACCTTTGCCTGGAGGCTTCCACGCCGCGCAGCGTGTTCCTGGAGCAGGCGCAGCACCTGTACAATGCTGCGCTTGAGCACACGCCCGATGCGGCGGTGAACGTGATTCCCGTACATGGTCTGAGCGAGTCCGCGACCGAACACCACCGCGCGGCTGGACAGGCGGAGCTGGTGACGCGCAGCTGGATGACCACGTCTCCAGGCTTTCAGCCGTGCTACCGGTACGTGGCTGTCGGCGGGACCTTTGACCACCTCCACTCTGGCCACAAGTTGCTCCTCTCCACAGCCATTCTCTACGCCGTTGACAAGCTGCGCGTGGGCATCACTGGCGATCAGCTTCTGCAAAAGAAGAAGTTTCGCGAGCAGCTCGAGCCCATCGACGTGCGCGTGCGCCACGTGCGTGCCTTCCTGCAAGAGCTGCGATCGGACGTTGAGCTCGAGATTGATGAGATCTCCGATGTCAGTGGCGGGACAGACGTGATCCCTGATGTGCAGGCACTTATCGTGTCACCGGAGACAGAGGCTTCGCTGCCCATCATCAACGACCTCCGAGACAAGAACGGTTTCGCGCCGCTCATCCCTGTTCGCATTCCGTACGTCGAGACCAGCGCGGGCACGCACATCAGCTCCACGCTGCTGCGACAGCGGCTCGCTGACGGCAACAGCAACACCAACCCACCTCCTTCTGGTTCATGAGACTAGAGACATACACACGCACAGTAAAAAAGGCCGTGATGTGTCCACGTCTATATTTCACCAGCATATCGAATCGTATCCCGACGTGTTCCGGCTTTGATTCCTTTCGTTATTCACTTTTCCCCCTTTCTTTGTTTTGCATCGTTTGTTGCTAGGCTATTCGCACAAGACAACGCACACAACTGTGACACAACTGAGTCGCAATAATGGGATGACGTCACCAGAAGGGGCTAACGGGTGACTTCACACACACACACGCACACAGCGGAGCACAAACGTCACCCCATCAGCGCGGCCTCCAGGTTCTCTGACTCGCATACACAGGTGCACCTAATCCGCTAGACAGCCCTGGACCGCGAAAACAACAACAACAACAATAACAGCACCTGTTGTAGCATCACTTTTGCTGGAGTCTCACCCGCACTACCCTCCACACCATTTCCTCTGTCTCCTGTTACCACACACGAAAAAAATAATAATCCCACGCTCTCTCTACTCAGCCAGACACACGTGATTGACGTAGTTGCCTGCACCAGAGCAAATACCACCACTGCCACATCCTGCACACAACAACACCAACGGCACAACGATGCCTGCGAGCTCTGATATTCTCCCCAGTACGGCGCCAAGACCCGAGCGTTCTCGCCGGGCACTCGTGCAGTTCGTGCTGCGCTTCTGGAAGCCCCAGTGGCGACCCATTGCCCTTTCTGTGACAATGATGCTGCTGAGTGCGTGTCTGGCGATGCTCATGCCCTTCACGGCACGGGAAGTGGCTGCGTACAATGGTGGGCCAGATGGCAGAGCGACCACACCGTCACCACTTCCGACAGACGCGCCACACCTCCACACGTCGAAAGCGGTGCCTGCAATGCCTCCCGGTCCACGGCCGCCGTCGCCGTTCGGTGGCACGCACGTTCGCAAAGCACTTGGTGACTGGGCCGACCGCACGTTTGGCCCGACAGCCTCGGCACTGCTCGCGATGGTGCGTCACGTGTGGCTCCCCGACACGTTCACCGCCGAGGACGAACTCTTTCTTCACGGCCTCTTCGCCCGCTGCTGCCTCATGGCGATGGTAGTCGTCGGCACGCACGTGCTGTCGCTACTCGGTCACCTCATGGCGTACCGTGCCGGCGCGGGGACACAAGCTGCACTGCTGCAGCAGAGCCTGCGGGAGATTCTGTCGTCCCCGTTTCCTGAGCGCATCGCCGTGGTGAACCCAGCGCAGCTCACACACATCCTCGTCACGAGTGGACGCACGGCGAGCGACATCCTGGGCGCACTGCTCACCAACGTGCTCTCCTCGCTCCTTGGGGCCGTCACGTTGCTGCTGGCGATGCTCTACATCTCCACCACCCTCACCGCCATCATTGGCGTGCTGGTGGTCATTGTGCAGTACGTCTACTACGTGGCGGGCCGCACACAACGTGCCCGCTCTGCTGTGGCGTCGCATCAGGAGGCGGTTGTGCACGCCAGCTTGTCGAATGCGATTCAGCGCAGTGAAACGGTCTACGTCTTTCAGTGTCGCGATTTCATTCTCGACCGTCTCCAGGAAACCCTGACAACGGCACGCCGGCTGAACGACGCGCTGAACTGGAGCATTCACGGCTACGCATGTGCCTCCACGAGCTCCACCACGCTCATCTTCGTTGTCGTCCTCGGCATCTCCAGCTTCCTGCACTACAAGGGTGGCCTCGATCTGATGGATATAGGGCTCTACTTTATGTTTGTGCGTCAGTTTGTGAGCCGGCTGCTGCAGCTTTCGCAGGAGGTGAGCCAGATACAGGCCGACCTCGTCCGCCTTGAAACACTACGCTCTGCCTTGGCGTGGTACAGCCACGAGGACGACGACGCAGAAGAAAGCGTGGCTGCTGTGCGCGGCAACGACGGTGACGGCAAGCCATTCACACAGACATCTCGTGTCGTGGTCGACGACGCGGCGGCAGCACAGATTGGATTAGATGAGGTCACCTTCTACTACCCGACCGTGCCAACGTTCATCACCGCAGCATCCACCAAGTCTGAGGCTGAGAAGATTACGTCTGTGTCGGAAGAGGCAGCGTCGTCTCCATCCTCCCCCTCTGTCCGCGGTATTCATCGCTTCTCCGTCGCGGTGGCGCCAGGCCGCATCACTGCGCTCTACGGCCCAAGCGGGTGCGGAAAAAGCACGTGCCTGCGACTGCTTGCTCGCCTCGCACGGCCACACGCTGGCACCGTGCACACACGTCCCCACGTCCTTCTTCTTGAGCAGCAGCACGCTGTCTTCCTCGGCTCCATCGCCGAGAACATCCTGCTTGAAGAGGTTGAGGCGTCCTCGCCATCACCACCGCTGCTCCAGACGGAGGCGGTAGGGGAGGATGATCAGACTCAGGCCTCCCGTGTGCGCACGGCGACGACGAAAGGTGGCTGTGCGAACTTCATCAAGGACCCGTTCCGCACGCGCATCGAAAACGTCGACAGCCCACCCTTCAGCGGTGGCCAACTGCAGCGTATCTGCCTTGCCCGCATCTTTGATCCCAAGCGCATGAACTGCACACTGGTCCTGCTAGACGAGCCGACAACGGGTCTGGATGCCGACTCGGCTGGCAAGCTCCTCGTCACGATCCAGGAGCTGAGAGACAAGCATCACAAGACGGTGCTTATCGCCACCCATGATGAGCGTGTGGCGAACATTGCGGACACGGTAATCCGTCTATCGCCCATCGAACATTCCTGATGTGGAAAGGAAAAGTTCTCCATGCATAACGAATGAAACCAACACACACACACACATACGGACTCGAACTGCACGGTCACATTAGTCATAGTCACTTTTTGGCTGTCACACGTCCCCCCCAAAGAAATATTCGGTTTACACTGCACACTGCTTCTACAACGTACCGCATTCCGTGATTCTGCGTTCCTCACCTCCGTTGCCACTCAACACACACATGCTTCCTTCGCCTTTCCCTGTCATGCCTCGTGCAGTTTGATCTCTCTTGGTCGCAAGTCTTTTTTTTACTCCTCACTGCAGAGCGCTATCACTCATCCGCACATAGTGTTGACGACTGAATCAAACAGAAAAAGAAAAAGAAAATGCGTTTGACGGCCGGCAAGATTTACTTTTGGGGTGGCTTCATCATCTTCACCATGACGGTCTGGAACCGCATGTCAACTCGCAGCCTTCGCACCGTCGTGGACAACATCAAGGAGGAGCGCATGGAGGAAGCCAATCGTCTGCGCACGTACCAGGGCGATGGCCCGACCAAGCAGACCCCCGAGGAGCGTGCGAAGGAGCTGCTGGCGCACAACGCACCTAAGTTTTACAACCCGCACTACCGTCAACAGCAACAGGAGGGCCAGGCGGTGGGCCAGTCACCCAAGTAGCGACAGCTGTGACGTGGGGCTCGTGGCCTGATACCCCCAAGTTTCTCCTAGTGCCTCACTAGGCGTGCACACCACCCTTGCAAGTTTGATTACTGCTCGTGCTTTTGTTTCGTGTTGCTGTTGTTGTTGTTTTTGTTGTCGACTTCCTTTCACAGACGATATCCATACAACTGACCTAAGCCCAAAAGAATAAGACACCCAGTTGAGCCAGTGACGACAGAACTTTCTTTTTTTTTTCTCCCAGAGGTCTGCAAGAATGTGGTGGTGACGCTCTCGCTTTTGGCAGCAACCCAGAAAGTGACAACATGACGTTGTACGCACGAAACAAGATTCACCGTGCGGACCTCCTCGTACGTGCTCCCCCTCCTGTCGCTATGCATTGCAACCCCTTCAACGTATGCCTCGTCTGAAACCGCCACCATTCACGCCGCCACGTTCCTACCCACCTTCTCTTTCTCTCCTCACTTCTATGCGTCTCAAGGTCGCCCACTCAATCCACAAACCAGTTGAAAGGAAGGGGGACCCATCCCACACCCCCTCCCTCTCTCCTCCTCTGTTTCTGTTCTGCACGCACATACACAGACACTGAGAAACCACACGCACTCGCGCGATGAGGACCAGGGGACAGGACGGCTCACCTAGTGGGACGAGGGCAGGTCAGCCAACCATGTCTTACACGGCGCTCTCCGCGCGTGATGGCTTCGCCGGCTCACTGGGTGCTGATGACCTTCCCTCCAACGTGGCCTCCGCTCGCTTTTTCGCCGCACAGGACCATGACTTTCTGGGGACGCTCAACTCCAACCTCGGCGAGACAACGTTTTCCTCCGCGGTCGACGATGATCAGGACCTCCGCGCGTCATCACGCAGCACGAACCGCCTTGGGAGCCGCGCTGGTACCGCTCGCGGTGGCCAAGATCGGCACCTTGTTTCCTCCCCACTCGAGGCACCACCGTCGTCACAGGCGCAAACACGGCTGTCGTCTACTCCACAGAACAAAAACAGTGCGCATCCGCACCCTGCCGCGCACCAGGCGAACAGCACCGGCGACGGTGACAAGCCCACGTTCAAGAAGATCCCTCTGCGCGGTGGCGCAGGGGCCGCTGGTACGGCGCGGAATGAACGCAGCAGTCGCGCCCACAACGTGTTCCGCATGCTCGGTGGGCACACAGGTCCGGTGACGTCGGACGTGATGGTGCAGGAGCTGGCCGAGACGTACACGCAGCGCCGGCAGTTTATGGAGCGCGCGTCACAGATGACGAGCGAGATGAGCGCCAGGGCGGCCGACATCGCTGCCATTGACGAGCACAACCGCCAGCTGGGGTTCAAGGGCGACGTCGCGCAGCTGCAGGCCACCATTGAGAACCAACTCGCCGAGGCAGAGCGTCAGAAGTCACAGCAACGCACAACGGGCCCGGCGCAGTCGGCCGGTGACGTGGACAAGGACATCCTCTTCGACGCCAACGGCACTCCCGAGAGCGACGGCGATGTGAAGGCGAAGGCGAAGCTCGCACGGCTGCTCAAGCTGCGCACGATGCAGCGCCGCATTGGTGAGCTGGACGACGAGGCCGTGGAGGAGGAGCAGCGTTTTGTGCTGGCCGCGAAGAAGCGCCAGCAACTCCAGGAGCGCGGTGGCTACGAGTCGCGCAGGGGAAGCGTCGTCTCCTCGACTCGCTCGGCCGCAGCCTCGCCAAACGCGTCCGCTGGGAGCCCTGATGGCCTGAAGCGGACCTTCAGCACGCACTCGGCCGCGCGGTTGCGCACGCTGCAGGAGCCCCGCATCACTGCCACGGAGCTGAGACAGCAGTTCGACGCGCTACTCGATGGTGACGCGGACAGCGATGCGATACTTCCTGACCCACCACGCAACTTCACCTCCAACTCGCTCGCCGTGACGCTGGAGATTGTGAGCCAGTGTCTCGCGCGTATCGTCGCAGCGAGTGACAGCGTGTGCATCAGCGCCACGTTTCGCGGCACCGATGAGACCGTCGACATCTTCTACGATCTCGAAAAGTTCCGCAAAAACTACGAACACGCACTGCTCTGCCTCGACGTGGCGATGGGCCACCTGTCACACTTCGAGATCGGCGAGAAGGCGATGATCGAGGGCGGCCAGTTCGAGGTGAACAGCCTGCGCGAGCAGTTTCTCGTCCGCAAGGAGTTGCTGACCGCGCAGGAGCAGAAGGAGAGCACAGCGGAGGAGAACTGCAAGGCGCTGCGTCTGCGGCTCCGCAAGGTGCGCGAGCGAATCGCCATGTGGGACGAGGTCATCTTTGGCCACACCGCGAGCGGCTTGCTCCCCGAGGACGACATGGCACTCGGCGAGAGCGTGAACCGCGCTGCCGGTGGTGGCGGTGGCCGCCCTGGGTCGCAATCGCTCTCGCTGCAGCACGGCGCGGGAAAGCGCCACTCGACGCTCAATCGCGTGCCCGACTCGTCACGCGGCAGGGTCGGCTCTCGCAGTCGGCGCCTGGTCGCCTCAGGCCCACGCGACGCCCTGTCGTCGTCCTCGTCGTTGCCGATTCGCCTCAACACGGTGCTGGGCGACTACCTCGACCGGAGTGGGTCGACCGCAGCGTTTCCTGGGTCCACGACGCGGGTGAAGCCGCTCGCTGCCCTGTACGCCGAGACGGACGTCCCGCTCTCCGCCGAGGATGCGATGGAGCTGCGGGTGGCGCGCACCTGGGGCAACCCGTACGTGACCAAGGCCCTTCAATACCAGCAGGCGACGCACCTCATGCCACTCTACCAACGCCAGCTCGAACAGCAGCAACAGGAAGGTTCCTCCCCAGAACGGGAGTCCTCAGAGATGCGACCAATGGACTGGGCGTTTCGCGGCAATCAAGCTGACAGCGCTTCTCTCACGCCACCAGGCTCCGCGTCTGGTGGTGCTGCCTGGCGGGTGAGTGGGGTAAATGGCGGTGCGCGACTCGGCGTTGGGAACATTTCCTTGCCGTCTGTACTGCCGCCGGTCGTGTTGATTGAAGTCGATGGCGCGCCGGACCCCCATGAGGGCCTCTCGATCGCCACCACCACCACCACAAATTCGGAGGCCAACACCGCCGCACCCGCTCCCGGCACGACCACCACCGCCACGAGCACGGACAACCATCCCCTTAGTGCGCGGATGTCGACCAAGCCACCGACTCAGCTCCCGCAGCCGCTTGCTGTACCTGCGCAGCGCTTCAGCCTGGGCCGAAACACCGCGACGGGCTCTGTGCTGCACAGCTACACAGCGGCACCGGGCGGCGGGGCGGCGAGTCTGGTGAGCGGCACCGGCTTCGGGATCCCGTCCTACTCCTTCTGCACGGACGCTTCACGCAACACGCTGCTTCTCGCAAACAACAACAACGTTCAACCGTTCATGAGCCAGCGCATCGCAGATGAACGGATGCTTGTGCTGCTGCAGGCGATGCTACGTGTCGTGCCGACGGAGCGCAACTACATCGCCAGGTTTCAGCAAGGCATGAGCGATGATGACGAGGAGGCGGACGGTGAAGGCGGCAGCCCGATCGCTGGTGGCAGCGCGGGCAGTCGCAGGACGCAGCCCAACTCGTCTGCCGCACCGTCGCCCAAGGCGGTGTCACGTCCGGACAACAACGGCAGTAAGGCTGCGCCACGTGTTGTTGGCCAAGCGCGTGCGCTCAAGGGCCGCGCACTGCCGCGTTTGGTGGCGTACGACATTGAGCTGAGCACAGAGGAGAAGTTTGAGTTGGCCAACTGCCAGGCCACGCGGGTGTCGGTGGAGCGTCTCATTCAGGTTCTCACGGCGCGCACCAAGGCCAACGCCCCGCGTGTTTGAGATTTGAGAGAGTGCGAGCGTGACCAATCCTGCGTCTCTCAACGCGGCCTTTTTACGGCTATTTTTCGATGTACACTATGGTGGTGACTTCGCCAATGGTTTGCTTTGGCCCTTCACCTTTTTTTTCCTTTGCACTCGCGCCTGTTCCCCTCGACGTCACTCCACACAACAACAGCGATAGACAGTCTCTGAGTCACGCACTTCACATGATTGCTTGCTCTCCATGGGCCACCAACGGCTTGTTCTGTCCCTGAAACAGTCCAGTTTTCGTTGCCCACTTCATGCAGCGACACATGCGCACACGCGTACACAGCCACAGACGCGCGGACTCACACATCTTCGTCGTCATGGTGAAGTTGGCTGTGGCTGCCACTTCCACCTCTGCTTGTCTTCACTGCGCTGCCCATTTTCCTTGCTTCTCCTCTCCTCTCACACTTTACTGCCTCGGTTAACTGTGATGGTACTGAAGAAAGAAAAACAAAAGAAAGAAACACACCTCGTGAACGTACTCCTCATTTTACCTTGTCACAACACCTAGTTGTCAGAAACAAAAAAAACGCGCACCAAAAACAACTTGCACACAGATACATACTGACACAGTCACAGACGCGCCTCAGGTACGGGATGTCTCAGGCCCACTACGTATTCAAGTACATCATCATTGGAGATAGCGGCGTGGGCAAGAGCTGCTTGCTGCTCCAATTCATCAACAAGGAGTTCGAGCCACTCCATGACATCACCATCGGCGTCGAATTCGGCTCTCGTCTGATTAGCATCCAAGGAAAGGGCGTGAAGCTGCACCTCTGGGACACAGCCGGCCAAGAGAGCTTCCGCAGCATCACACGTAGCTACTACCGCGGCGCGTGCGGTGCTCTTCTCGTGTACGACGTCACACGGCGCGAGACCTTCATGCACCTGCAAAGCTGGCTGGAGGACGCCAAGTCCAACGCCAACACAGCGATCGTGATTATGCTCATCGGCAACAAGTGTGACCTCGAGGCGAAGCGCCAGGTCTCCTACGAGGAGGGCGAGGCCTTTGCGCAGCAAAACGGTCTCGTGTTCATGGAAACGAGCGCGAAGACGGCCCAGAATGTCGATGACGCCTTCCTCAAGACGGCCTCTCTGATCTACGACAATGTCCAGAACGGCACCATTGACGCAGTCGTAGTCTCCGGCAAACCGAACGCGTCCTCGTCGACGATCAACACGCAACCCGCTGCCGAAGAGCCACAGAACGGCTCAGGCTGTGCGTGCTGAGGTACCCCCCTCTCTCTCTCTGAACCTCCTTGTTTCCCTCTCTCCCTCTTGTTGTCGTTGCTTCCTTTCTATACCGGTCTTTTCGTTTCTCGTCATCATTCACTCGCTGAAGTCTCTCTTCGTCAATTCGCTGGTGGCTGCTCACCTTCCCTCTGCCTTTCGCGTGGCGCTGTATCCAGAGACTTGTACCTGGTTCCTGTTGTTGCTTTTTTTACCTCCATTTTTTCCAGTCTCGCTTTTGACCTGTCCTTTTGTTCTGACCGTACACTACCAACCAATGTCAGTTCCCCCACCTATATATGAACACCTGTCCGGTGTGGCCCTTTCCGTTTCTCTCCCCCCCACACCGCAGCAGACTGACAAACAGAGACAGCTGGATGTTGTGACGGAAACGGAGAGAGAGAGAAGGAAAGAGCAAACCAAGACACAAAGGTAGCTCCAACTGTTGCTTCTCTCTCTCCTTCTCCAGCACCGTAGCCGCCACTGGGCCACTGGCACATCAGGTCTCTCGCCGCAGATGCGGTTGGCACTCGCAAGAGAAGCTGAACTGCGTGTTCACCTTCTTGGCGTCGTCGTCATCCTTGCCGTTTTCCCATATCCTCTTCACGCACGTTACACACCTTCCCTGGTCTCTCTACATTTTCCCACTCTGCCTCTCACTCTACCATTCCCAAGTAAAGCAAATTAGCATCCACTGAGCGCAGAAGAAAAAGAAAGAAAGCAACCGGAAATACCACTTCTCTTCAGGCTTCCTCCCCCTTTTCTTTCGGTCGATTCTCTCCCTCGCTTCTTCCTTATTCATTCCCCTCTCTTTTCTTCTTCCTTAGCATATTGTTTCCTCGATGGCGCGGAACACATCAACGCTTCGGTGGTCTGTGCTGCTGGTTCTGCTCCTGGCGTGCCTGTTGCTGCTGACGCAGTCCGCGCGCGCCGAAGACACCGGTCTCTCGGTGCAGATTCCCGCTGGCAAGGAGCTGTGCATTTGGGAGCAGGTCCCTGGCTCGGGCGTCAAGGTGTTCTTGCACTACATGGTCACGACCGGCGGTGCCCTCGACATCGTCTCCTCCATTCGCGGTCCGGACAACAAGATTGTGTGGAAGTCAAACAAGGAGAGTGAAAACCGTGTTCTGTTCAAGACCGCCGGCGCTGGCATGTACAGCTTCTGCTTCTCGAACGCCATGAGCACGCTGTCGGAGAAGGTGGTTTCCGTGACGATCCTCGTCGGCGACGGTGGCGTGCAGGGGACAGCCATTGGCAGCGCAGACAACCAAAAGGACTCGCTGCAGACCGCGATTGACCGGATCGAGCAGGGTCTTCAGAAGGTGTCCGAGATGCAAGCCTACCTGCGCGTGCGTGAGCAGGCCCATCGCGCCACGACTGAGGTCGCCAACACGCGCGTTGTCGTCTTCTCGATGCTGCTGGCCGCTGCTCTCGTGTGCATGGGCGTGGTGAATGTGGTCTACATCCGACGCATCTTCACCACCAAGCGCATGGTTTAAGTGGCCACCCAATCGCCATTTTTTGCTGCATGCGTAAAGAAAAAACCCCAGACCAGAACGAGTAGAAAAGAAAAGCAGTGGTGCGTCCCCCCTCCTCAAATGTGATGTTGTCGTATGCGTATGCGTCTCAACGCATCGCTGTGTTTGTGTGTGTGCTCGTTTTTGGTGTTCGTGATGCGAAGACAGATTGAGAGAAACCCTTTGTTTCTCTGCTTGCTTTCATGCTCAAGTGAAGGAGGAAAGAGAAAGGCCCAAAAAGAAACATCTCTGCACAGCGCGCGAGATGTGGAGAAGACAAAAACAAACAATGAAAACCCACACAACAATTGGAATTAAACACACCCACACATTCCTATTTCGACTGTTCTTGTTTGGACGTGTTTTCTGCATTTCCGTTTCTTGGTGCATGCCCGTGCTTTTCTTATTCTCACCTTTCATGTGAGCGTACCGATACAATCTACTCTTCGCATCCGACGAGCTTCCCGTTTGTACGTTTTTTCCTCTTGTCCTTTTGTGGGCTTACGTTATTGACACAACTGTCGCAAGACAGGCAAAAACAAAAAGCAAGACAAGAAAAGCAAAAACAAAACCGTTCAAGCGATGCCATTCCTCTTGCAATGTACTGAAAATGGGCGGCGGCGTGTATGCATGTGCGTGTGAGCGAGTACACAGCATGAGCAAGTCGGACAGACAGACATGAGAATGCGTTCTCGTCTCGCCTCATTGGTCTGATTCGAAGCGTTCGATACTATCCCAGCTGAAGGTCACCAATGCTTTCTCATCGCAATGAAATTGTGTGGTGCGCTCAACATGGGTGATCAACGGTGTCGTCTTGACTGCGATCTGATTCTCTTTCCCTTACACAAGCAAGCTGTGCACATTTATCCCTCATTTACTCTCCACGGTCTGTCACACATTCTTCTCTCGCTCTCTCACACTCTCTCCCATATGTTGCTCTCCAGTTCGTTAGTTGCGTCTTTCTACAGCGCGTTGCTGTCAAGGAATCACTGTCTCACCAGACAACCCCCAAAACAACAATACACTACCCCCTCAGAGGACGAGAATGCCCCGCAAGCCTCTTCTTGGAAATTGGTATGAGGAAGAGGCGTACGACCAGGACCGCAAGCGACTCATGCAGGGTCGCAGTGGCGGCCTCGTGAGCGCGAGCACGGAGGTGTCGAATGTGATGGCAAAGGTCGCGCACCACAAGCGGCCCTGCACCATCGCCCCTGTCGCCGACGATGGCTTTCTGCACTTCTACACCCCCATCATGCTGCAGAATGCGGCGACAGTGGGCTACCTCAACCTAGATCTCGATGATCGCAAGCTGTCCGCGACGGGGTGGCGCGTTGACTGCGGGACCTCCCCGGCAGAGGAGGCGACGCTGAACTCTGTCTTCACCTTGGTGCCTGCGCCGATGCCACCGACGGACACCTTTCCAATCCCACAGGATGAGGTCGATGTCGTCCACTACGGTCAGCCCTTCTACATCATGACTGTTCCGGAGCTCTGCGACGATCCGCTCTCGCTCGCGTCGGAGGCCAAGACGCCGAGCAGCGCGTCGAACGTGTCCGGGGCGTTCCAGAGCGTCTTCTTCACGCCGGATGGCGGCAGTGCCGCGTCCATGTGGTGCGCCGACTACGCGAACGTCGGCTACCAGGAGGACATGCGCGACCTCCCGATCAAGGCGGATGATGTGCTCATCCTGCGCCACAACATGACCTCGGCACCACTCGTCTCGGTCCAGGCCAACACCTTCATGAACGACCTGGGCACGCAGTGTGAGACTGGCTGCGGCCGGCTCACCGCGTACGCGACGAAGCGTCGTGGCGGTCCTATTGCCACTGAAAACTTCTGGATGTTTATTCACAGTGGCCAGGGCCAGGACAGCGCATTCTTTGCGAGCAAGAACTTCAACGAAACGGTGGGCAGCCAGGTGCCTGAGTTTGAGAAGACCGGGTCCAGCACGAAGAAGTAGGCAGTGAATGGTGCGCCTAGCGCCGATGCTACTTTTTCCTTTCAGCTATTCGAGGCCACGTTTCGGGTCGTCATTGTCCGTGCTTTTTTTTCTTTTGGTGTTCCTCTTTTTTTTTTCCGTGTGTACCATGATGTAAATTCCCTCGTCGCTGTGTCGGAGAACCCGTGAAGGAGTGAATAGCGTACCTGATGCTTTCTGTTTTTTGTTTTACCTGTTCATCACACGTACGGCTCCTCTTCTTAGTTCATCTCCGCGCAACCAAACAAGAAGCAAAAAGTGAATAAAGAAAAAGGAGAACTGGCCAGCATGGTCACTGACAGTACGGGTTCTGCCGCGTCACTGCCGTGACAACGATCAACACACAGACAATCGCAGTTTGTGTCGCCTCTTCGTCACTGTCGACAGGCGTGTTGGATTTGCCACGTGGCGGACCTTGTTCTGCTCGTCAAGGAAGTCTTAAGGCGTTTCCTGAATGAAGGGCAAAGTGAGAGGGAATCGCCCCTTGTGCACACGCCAACCTGTGACACGCTCAATCAATCAATGCCTTGCCTTGATCTCACTTACTCCCCCCCTGCCACTATCTTTCTCCGCTTTCCTCTCTACGTTTCCTCACTTGTTTCTTTATTCAAGCTATTTTCGTCGCACTTTACCAATCTTTTTTTTTTTGCTTTCATCATGACGCGGCCACACATGCATCTCTTGAGCCTCCTGGCTGCTTCACTGCTGCTGCTGCTGCTACTCCTGCCCTCACACACGGCCTTGGCACTGGCCATGGAGGAACTCGATGCGGACATGCCGCTCATCCACGGAAGCCGAGCCTATCCCCACCTGGACTGCTCAGCGTGCCTCACGGTGGCAAATATTCTCGGTGCACGCATGAACACCTCCCTGAAGGAGTCCTCTGGCACGATTCTCGTCTCGCACCGTCTCGAGAAGACCGTCGGCGACCGCCGCATCCAGTACCGCCAGAGCGAGCTGCGCGCGATTGAGATCATGGAGAACGGCTGCAACCAGGCGTCGTACCGGGAGAACATCCTGCGCCTCAATGGCAAGACCAAGGTGCGCGAGTACCACTTGTTCTACCAAGACGAGATGCTCGACGCGAACCGCGCGGCGATGCTGGAGGACACCAAGTTTCCTGAGGATGAGGTGCAGCTGTTCGAGCACACCAAGCTGCGCGTGCCCGTTGGGAAGCACTACACGCGTGTCGAGCAGGAGACCTTCCGCGAGCGTGCGCCAGAGGTGCTCTGCAGCTTTCTTATGGAGGAGCGCGAGGACGCCATCGCGGCTATCATCCGCAACGCCGAGTACCTTACGCAGGTCGAGGAGCAGCTCTGCGGCTTCCACCACGACTGGCGCCCGTCAGAGGCGGAGAGCGGGGAGTTCTGGGAGGGTCTGAAGAGCCCCGCGCTGCACGTGTGCTCGGATACGGAGGCTCTGATCAAGTCCTCCAAGCGTGATCAACAGCGCTGGGTCCGTGCGAACAAGAAGGCCGGGCCGCCTCCCACAAGCACTGAGGCGAGTGAACCAGTCGCGGAGGACAACACCGATGCCGCCGATGCTGGCGATCTCTGATGAATTGTACCTGTCGTGCCCGCGCGTTCTTTCTCCATGTATCTGTTTCAGTGGCAGCCACGGCGCCTTTCATCTGGAGTGGTCGATGCGCACAAAGGATTGCTTATGTGAATACACTTTCGTGGAAGAGTGAGTCACGCACATGTCTCATACTCATGTGTTTCTTGTGTCTGTCTCCCCCTCTTTCTGTCCTCATTATCCTTTTCACCTTACTGGGCTACGGTCTGTCCTTACGACTACGTGAAGTGACGCAGAAAACAACAACAACAAGACAACAACGCTAACGGCCACTCATCGCTAGTGGACAGAGACACTTGCGAAGACGCATTGCCTCTGTCTCTCTGGCGCTCTTCTTTTTGGCCCCATTTTTCTTTGACAAACCTTTTGTGGACCTCTGCCTCTTCAGACCGTGCAAAGTACAGGATTTTGTCAATATGCATGTTGGCACCCGACACCTCTTGCACACGCTCCTTGAGTGGCTCACATGCTCACCCCCCTCTCTCTTTCCCCTTCACACACAATTCATGGCTCTCTTTCTCCCGTTCTCTTTCGCCTTTTCTGATAGTTGCTGGTACATCGTGCCGCCTCCAACACACCATCTCTTCCACCCACTTCTTACTTTATCATCCCATTTTTCCTCCCTTTCATTGCTTTTGCTTGATTTTTTTTGTTTTCGATCAAGGATAATACGTTGGACCTAAAGCCAAACACACAGAGAAAGAACAGTCCCCGATCGTTCCTTCTCGTTTCACATCTTCCCACTCGCTATGTCTGAACAGGTCCCTGCAACTGGCGCGCCTCAGGGCGTCAACATGCCCAAGAAGCGCGATCCACGCCTGCGCGGCGTGCAGCAGCCGCGTCCGCAGCAATTCTTCGACTCGGCCGACTACGAGGTGCGCAAGCAACAGCAACAGCAAGCCAACGCACACCGCACAGGCGCGCAGGGTGCGAATCCTATTGCTCGTGGGCCTCAGCCGGCCTCGTCCGCTGGCGTCTCTGGCCATGCGGCACCGTCCCGCTCTTCACCGGAGCAGACTGCTGTTGCGCCGCAGCGTCGTCAGGTGCCGCCACCACCGCCGCCGCCTCCAGCGATGGACTAGCTGAACATTCCGGTGACATGTCAAAGTAACGACAACACCCACAACTCACCACAGAATGCTGCAGAAGAAAGAGTCGAGAGAAAGGCAGACAACGCGAGGAGACCACGCTTCTCCTTGGTTTTCTTCTCCCCTTTCTTTCCGCCCCTCCTCCTTTTTCAACCTCTGACTCAGATAACAGAGAGGCATGACGCCTTGTGTTGCCTCTGTGTTCCCTCCTTTTCTTTTTGTTCCTCCACCTCTGTTCGTTGTCTCCCAACCGTGCAAACACACAGTCACCACAACGCATAGCTCTCAAAAGGAAAGCATAGATAGCGAAGCACGTCAGATCCTGTGACTCGCCAAGAAAGGTGAGGGGATCGAAAGAGATTCTCGTGTGCACTGCACAGTGTGTTGGCACTTGTGCCAGCGCTCAGATGGTGTTTACCTTTCGGCAAAAAGCCACTATCGGAACAAACCATTCGCCGCACTTGCCGTGCAGTGGTGTCTTCCATGGTTTGCTGTGCTTCCTGTCATGCCATGCACTGTATTCGCTGCTACTACTGGGGGGAGGTACCCTGACTGACCTCCCAGATTCTCCTCTCCCACACAAACGCCGTACTCCTCTCTATTCCCTCCTTCCTCGTCACTTTTTCCCATCCCCTCTGTTTGTCATCGCCGTGAGGAACACGGAAGCAGCGGCAGCATTCTGCTCACCCACAAACACCTTCCTGTCTTTTTTTTCGTTTTTCCTTTTAGATGTCTGACAACCCTTACCGCCAGGCAGCTGGCGAGTCCAACTGGGCCCCAACGGCGTCCGTGCACCGCTCCGGGCGTATCCCGAACGCGTACGCGACGGAGGATCCACTCTTCTCCTCAAAGCCACTCGCGGCCGAGCTGGCACGCGATGACGCCGACATGGCCAATGACCTCGCTGCGCTCGCCCCACAGGCGGCCCGCCAGGCCAAGTACGACGTCACGAGCGCCACTGCGGCTTCCACGGGGAGTCGCAAGAAAGCTGCAGGCGCTCTCGGCGACGCCGGGCTCTTCACGGAGACCCGCGACAACATCACCACAGACGAGTTTGTCCGTAAGAAGCGCGAGATTGGCCTTGTGCGCATGTCCCTCGCCTCAAAGAAGACCGAAATCCGCAAGCTGGAGGACGAGATGGACCGCGCCGAGAAGCGCCTGCACCAGCAGGAAGAGCAGCTCGAGAATACCCGTGAGAAGTTCAACAACTTCCTCAAGCACAGCAACCTCGAGCAGGACGCGGCGGTACGCCGTGCCGACCACGAGGCCCGCGCGAAGCAAGAGAAAACCGTAGAGATCAAGAAGCTCTCCGCGCTGATCGGCCGCGTGGAGCTGGAGCTGAAGAAGCTCCAGATTCAAATCGACAACTGCCGCGCCTACAAGCGCTTCCTCAACGATCTCACCAAGCCAAAGTGGTTCGCCGATCTCCTCATCTCGCTCCGCGTGGATGACGAGACAAGGACGATCGTGTCTCGGCTGGAAACCGAGTTTGAGGCCAAGGCGGCGACGATGGTCAAGGACCACGAGGCCGCGGAGGCGGCCAAGGCCGAACAGGAACGCCAGGCGAAGGAGCGGACCGGCAAACGCGGTGCGAGCACCTCCGCCGCCGCCGCCGCCACGGCCACCGCCGCTTCGAAGCCTGAGCCGGCAGTCGAGGAGGTCTCTCTTGAGCAGAAGCTGTTCGACCTCCAGCAGACAATGGAGGCCGCCGCCCAGGCAGAGGTCGACGCGGTGACTGCGAGCATCACGGAGGAGGTGACCCGTCTCCCCGTGGAGAAGGTGCGGCGCATCCTCGACGAGGAGTACGACGAGGATCGCCTGCCAATGTACTTTAAGGACGTGAACGACATGCTCGAGGTGTTCATCAACGTGGAGGAGGGCAACCTGTTCCTGATCCAGAACTGCCAGGAGCTTGAGGAGGAGCTGGAGGGTGTCGCGATGGACTGCGTGACGGAGCAGTCCGAGATGGCCAGCATGACCCAGCAACGACAGGGACAGATGCGTGTGCTGGCCGAAAAGATCGGCGTCACGCGCGAGAAGCTGCAGCAGCTCGACGAGCGGGCACGCGCGCTGCAGTCACACCAGAACCCCAACGCCACCGCCACGGAGTCGACCACCGGAAAGAAGCCCATCTCGACCTCCGCCCGCGAGGCGGCGCAGAAGGCCCAGGCAGCTGACCTCCCACCCGAGGTGCTCAAGCCGCGCATGGAGCAGCTCATCGCCAGCATCTTCTCCTCCCTCACAAAGGGGGAGCAGCACCTGAAGAGCCTGCTCTCGTCCTTGAAGACGAAGGAGGCGCAGCAGGCGGCCGCGCGCGTGACGGGTGCCACCGAGGACGACGACGCCGAGCTCGCCCCAGAGGAGACGATGCGGTCCCACGCGTCCGGCACTGGCAAGGCCGCTCGCGACTCCAAGAACGCGACGCTCATGGGCCGCACCATGCTGTCTGGCACCACCACAGCCGCAGCCGCTGCACCAGGCATGACGGGCGGTGACCGCACACACAGCAAGACTCGCACAGCAGGACCCGCGGGTGCGGGTACGACCAAGGCGGCTGGCACGCGCAAGGGCGGCGTGGCGGGACCGGGAGCCGGCGCGGCGGCCGGTGGCAGTCACGGGCAGGATGACCAGTCCAACATCGGCCCGGTTGAGATGCTGACGATTGTCGAGAACAAGCTGGAGTGGTACCACCGCTACATCATGGACCCGACCAACGGCGTCGATGATGCCCTTGTTCAGGCCGTTATGAAGGCGAGCGACAAGGAGCGGAGGCGGCAGGCGCGACAGGTGCACATGGCGAAGCAGGCCGCTGAGCAGGAGGAGCGTGTCCGCCGAGCTCTGGAGCGCTCGCAAGCGCCGGTCGCGAAGAAGACGGGCAAGCCGGTGTTCTTGCGCTCCCACTACGTGAAGGAGGAGACAGCGAAGGAGAAGAAGGCACGCCAAAGCGCCGCTCGCGAAGAGGACGAGGACGGAGCTGAGTTTTTCCAATGACAGATGTGAATGCTACAGCTCCCCCCCCCTTTCACGTCTCTCTCTGTCTTCGCTTGCTGCGTTCTTAGTTCTTCGTTCCCCGTTGCTTTTGCTTGCTAGCACCTCCGTTGCGCCGGTTACTACGCTGACTTCTTGTCCGGATGTAAATCAACAGCTGAGTGGCGACAGCCCAGAGAGGGAAACCGTTGAATTTCGTGAATAGGTTTCCCTTCTCTTTTTCACCACACTTTGCTCTCTGTACAAATGTTTTCCTTCCGTTCTTTCGCGTTTTTTGTCTGTTGGGATGTCTGTTGTTTTGTTTTTCAACACATCGCAAAACAAAACAGAAAAGGAGGGTAACGTGCAAGATACCCACCACTACTGCATACAGCCCAGCCCTGCGCTCCCGACCTCTCGGGGAGGTTGCTGGTGACTGCGGTGCATTGTCATGTGGAAGCACGTGATGGATGTACTGCAACATAGATCGTGTGCGCACATGAACTTGGAGCTGCACCCCAGTGTGCCTGCCTGCCTGCCTGTGTGTGTGCGTGTGTGTAGTGACAGCTGCTTCAGAGAACGCGTGGTGGGTATCCCGTCCTACTTTCCACTCGTTTTGTCACACGCACTCGACGTGTAGGCATCCAAAGAACAGCAAGAACAACAAAAAGAACGACGCATCGCTCTCTCAACACTTTTCTTCCACCCCCCATTCCTCTCGCTCTCTATTCCTCAGTTTTGGTGCGCGTAGTCCGTGACTGAATTTACAGGCGCCATACCTCCGTCTCCCTGTCGTTTCTCTCTTGTTTTTGTTTCTTTTCCCCTCCTTGTCGCGTCACAATGCCGAAGAAACACCGTGTCAAGCGCGCTAACTATGTGAAGCACTTGCTGGCCGTCGAGGAGAAGCGCGAGGCGTACATCGAGAAACGAAAGAACCGAAAGCGTGACCGCACGCAGCGGAACGAGGAGGACATCTTTGATGCCGCACGCGATGTGGCGATGCAGGCGCAGACGAAGAAGCGGCGTCACGATCCTGCCGTGGAGGAGTCTGTCAAGGCTGAGAACCCCACAGCGCACGAGGAGGCTTCGAGTGAGCCTGCCGCGCCGAAGGTGAACCCGTTTGCCTCCCTGCAAGCGCAGTCGGGTGCGGCTGTCAGCGGCGGCTTCTTTGATGTCTCGCAGGTGGCACCTACCGCGAGTGCGACCGCGGCCACCGCAGCGCCGGAGGCAACTGGAGCCAAGAAGAAAGTTGCGGCCAAGAAGAAGAAGTACTAAGCGTGTTGGAACTCCACTGTTTTTTTTTTTGTGATTGCTCTTTTGTTTACTTGATCCTCTCGTATGTTCTGTCTCTCCCAGCGAGACAGGGTCCATACGATGAACACGTTGGTGTTGCCGTGTGCTGAGTTGATTCCTTAACTACATTCGATTAACTGTCCGAAATGGAAGACTGTCGTGCCTAAGTTCACATACACAACAACTGAAAAGGATAGTTCAACGAAGCATACCTTTGGGAAAAAGGAGAGCAGAGAAAGCTGTAACAGAAATGCACCGTGTGAGTCAATATTGTACTTTTCGCTGTTATCAAATGAAATCCGCGCGACCAGCGTCAGATGTGTCTGCGTCCCTCACGTTCTCTCCTGCCTGTTGATCTCCTGCATGCTGATGCTTCTGGTGTGTAGTGTCGCTTTGCTCTCTTCCACTCCCAACAAGAATGCCACCCTTGATTCTTGCACTTCTCCCTTATTCTGCGTGTCTCCCTTCCCTCTTGAAGCTACGAGTTTCACACTCGTTTCCTCTTCTCTCACTTCTTTTTTTCTTCGATCGTTTGCCTCTTTTCCTCGACACATGGGGAAGGGTGATACTCGCCGAGGCGGACGTGGTCGTGGCGGTGGTGGTGGTGGTGGCCGTGGTGGTGGTGGTGCGGCGGCGCGCGCTGGAGCGACAAGGAGCGGCTACCACAGTGCGGAGCCCCCCGCGCACCCCACGAGCGTGCCTCTCGCCATGTGGGACTTTGAGCAGTGCGACCCCAAGGCATGCTCCGGCAGCAAGCTGTACCGCGTCAACGCACTGCGTCTCCTCAAGCTGCAGGAGCCCTTTCATGGTGTCGTGCTGACGCCGTCGGCGACGCAGATTGTGAGCCCCGCCGACCGTGATGCCGTGCTCGCGCACGGCGCGGCGGTGGTGGACTGCTCGTGGAAGGAGTTGGACGCCGTGCCGTGGAGTCGCATGCGAATGAGTGAGCCGCGGCTCCTGCCGCTTCTCATCGCCGCCAACCCGGTCAACTACGGGCGCCCGTCCAAGCTGAACTGCGCCGAGGCGCTGGCCTCCGCGCTGATGATTGTGGGCCTTGAGGAGGACGCCCGGAGTGTGATGGCGTACTTTTCCTGGGGCGAGAGTCTCTTTGACGTGAACGAGGATCTCTTCAAGGGCTATCAAGGCTGCGCCAACTCGGAGGAGGTGGTGGCGTTTCAGGAGGCGTTCATGACGCGCGAGGCCGTGCAGCGCGAGGAGCGCCGCGCCGTGGATCTCAACGAGATGGACCTTGACGGCCTGGGGCCACTGAATGAGCGACGTGGCCGTCTCAAGAACCGTCAACGGTGGGCCCAGCAGGAATCGGACGACGACGACGACGACGAGGGCGAAGAGGAGCAGGAGTCTGAGGAAGACGAAGATGAAGAGGAGTCGTCTGCCGAGAGCCAGGACGAAGCAGAAGGCCACGGTGGTGAGGCGAAGGCTCGCCCGACTGAGACCGAGAACCTCAGCTAACATCCAGTAACAACGCAGGCGCACCGTCAACAAGCGCCTATTTGGTTTCGCTTTTGCTCTTTAATTGGTGCCTTGGGATTCAGCCACGCACTGCACGACGTTTAATGGCACACATGACAAATCACACCTAACGGAAGACATGATACTACAGAATAGTGACGTTCCAGTGACGCGAACGAAACCTCCCATTTCGCGGGTGCTCAACGCACGCACTGGAATCCAATGCCCCACGCTGCGCCGTCTCTTTCCCGCTTACAAAATGGTCGAACACGGCACACATGGAAATACCACGGCTTCTCATTTTACACTATCCTATGGAAAACTACCTCATTCTCTCTCCCTGTGTGTCTCTCTCTCCCCCCACATCTCCTCAGGCTCTTCCTTACGTTCAATCGTGAAAGACGATGGAGTTCAACTTAGAGGCCATCTCCTCAGCTCTCGATGAGATCCTAGACTACCATAAAGACATAGAACAGCTCGACACCTTCTCGTCGCGCTCACGGTCCGCCTCGCAGCACGACACACGCGCCGCACGGTCAAACACCTCCACTGACAGGCGCGCCGCCGACGCGAAGCATCTCAACGACAGCAGGTGGGGCCAAGACCCAATAGACACAGCACCTGCTGTACAGAGACAGACAACACCTGTTCAGCGTCGTCAAGGCCACAGTGGCTCGATCAGCACGCAAACGACACCGTCGTTAACGGGCGCGATCGTCAACGCAGAACCCCGTCAGTCCTCGGGAGCGGTTCATGGAGGCGGCGCTGGGGGCAACGGTGTGTCTCCTGCTGACGCGCGACACGATGCTCAGCCCATCTCAGGCGTGCTTGCACCACGTCCACGTAATCGCGATGCAGCCTCAAGCACGCTCATCTCGAATGGCGTCCAGAAACGGTCCAATGACGCTTCCCCGCAGTTCGTAAGCCCCAAGCACACACCGACAGTCACAACGCGTTCGGCAGTGGTTGCCAACCCACAGCCCGCTGCACGCCGTATGACGGACGACGCGACTGACACACTGTTGCCAGCTGACCTGGTGAGTGCGAGTGGCCTGGGGGCCGCCGCGGCGCTCGTGCATCGCCCGGAGGACTCCCCACGCAAGCCGTGGGTGACCTACTACGCCAAGAACGCCGCGCCGTACGTGGTACTGCGGTGTGCGCCACTCGCTCATCCGGCGTCTCGCGTCGTGCAGGACTCCGCGGCCACCGCGCGGCAGCCTGGTGTACGCGTGGAGCACGTACGTGATCTTGTCGTGACAGTTCAACTGCAGCTGACGGTGGCGGAGCTGGAGTCGCTCGGCATGTTGGAGAGCTGGGGCACCATCTCGCTCGCGTGCTCGCACGACGCCCAGCGTGGGTTCATCCGAGTTGCCGACGTCAGCGTCTCCCTTGACACCGCTTACTACCCATCCACAGAGGCATCGCCAAAGGGTGTTTCCTCTGCCATCCTTTCACCGACGCAGCAGATGGGATCCGTGCTGTGCGTCGTGACTGTGCCTGGACTTCTCCTCGCACCGTTCATCAAGTGCACGCTCACACCGTGGCCGGAGAGTGTGCGGGTGACGCACGCCTGCCGCGTGAGCCGCGTCAGCCTTGAGTGGGCCGAGACCTGGAGTGAAAGGCGCGTGACCACACCAGCACTCCAGCCTCCGTCTTTGCGAGATGAGATGGACGCGCTGACATCCTCGTCAGCAGCAAAGCGTGAGCAGGAGGAGTGCTTATCTGAGGCGGAGGCCAAGGACGACCGCCACCACAACATTGACGACAGCATCTCCACCGTGGACGATGAGCAGGAAGGGGCGGTAGAAGATGTGCATCCATTTTCCACCGCCGAGTCCTATGCTCCGAGCGATGCTCGTGAACACCGTGACACCGCCATCGCCACGCCACCGCGATCTGCATCCTCCTCATCCTCACCACCAACGACAACAACATCAGCCTCCCGCTCGCGTATGCAGACGGAGAGCTATTACTACGATTGGCGTCATGACGGCTTCTACGACGGCTCACCGTCGACTGCTGCTGGTGCGGAACGGCACGTGAAGCCATCGGGTGCGACTGGCGTGGCCTCAGCGGCCTCATCCTGGCAGCGGGCGGCGGATGACGAGGTGAAGCGCACGGGCGAACAAGACGGTCCCGCACTGGCACTTGAAGCGTGGGATGCGAGCCCGCTGTGGTCCCTCGCGCAGTCCCTTGCGTTCGGCCAGCACCAGGCCGCCTTCTTCTCTGTCGCCATCGCGCATGCCCAGGAGGTGCAGCGGCGCATGGGTCTGCTCAGTCTCTCTGCGTTGCCCTTCGCCTTTCACATTTGTGCGCTGCGCTTCCGTCGCGGTGAGACGATGTCCTCGCTGCAGTGGATCGTGGCCCTCAGCGACGACTTGGCGCGTGACGGGTTTCGCCTTGAGCTCGCATGCCGCGTGCTGGGTGGTGGCTTCCTCGGCGCCATTCGCGATGGCGGGCGGAGCCTCGACGACGCGTGCCCGCGCTGGGTGCTGGTTCTGCCCTGCACAACAAACGACGATGTCGTCGCTCTCTTGCACAAGTGTTACGCGACGGCCACACGGGCCCCTCCAGACCTGCCAGAGCTGACGTCAATCGACGGCGAAGGCGGCCACACGGCCAGCGCTGAGGACCGCTGCTGTCTCCGCATCCTGCTCGACTGGACCCGATCGTTTGAGTCTCTTCTTCCCGTGCTCCGCACGTGGAGCACGGCGTCGCCGTCTATCCAGTACTATGGCGCGCGGCACCAAGCCCCGCTCTGCCACTTTGTGATGCCACGCAGGCCATCATCGTCGTCCGCACCCGACAGGGATACGACGACCGATACACTGGCGCAGCTCGCGCCAATACTCTGGAGCGGGGTGACGCTCAGCGGTGAGGAGGTGATGGTCAGCGTTAGGGAGGTCCAAACTGTATCCGCCTCTTGCTCATCGTCTTCGTCGTCGTACTCTGCGAGAAAGATGCCGCTCCTGTCCTTGTCCGTGACGCGGCAGCAGCCCTTCTTTCTGGTGTGGAAGTCGCGCGCCGCGCCATCGGCCCCGCGTGTGGTGCTGACGGACCAGCACATCCTGCAATCGATGGGCTGCGTCCACGGCGCGCTCGTGCCGCCTGCTGTGCAGCGTCTCGCCGCCTCGCTTTTCACAGACGCGGACGGCCTGTCTCAGCACAAGGCGGAGCCGTCTGTGGAGGCCAGTCGGTTCTTGGCGCGGCTCGTGGTCGTGAATGAGGCACCGTGGCAGTCACTACGCCAGGCCGTGGACGCACACGGCACCAGCCTTGAACGTCGCTCTGTGAATCGCAGCTGGCGTCACGCGTCTGAGGCGGCGCAGGCCTTGCATTCTCGGGACAGTGCCGCACTCGCAGCCGAGGTGGCACGCACCACGCAGGCCTGGGTCTTTCACGCCCTGACGACGGCCTTTCGTCGCGAGTGGGACGTGGTGGGCTTGTGCCTGCCTGAGTGTGCGGTGCTGCCCATCGACGAGGACGCCTTCATGGACACGATACTACACTGGGACTACCCTTTTCCACGCACCGTCGTTGTATTTCACCCAGCGGCTCTTGCCAGATCCGGCGCACATGACGAAGGCGACGATGCGTGTGGTGGTACTGTGCGCACCTGCTTTTCTCAGGCTGGCCTTGCGCACTTTGCAAGCACCACAACCTTGGAAGAAGGCGTGGCGTGACACCACCACACCATGCTTGTCAAAGGAATGACCAATCTGAGAACACTCGTCTTTTTCTCCTTGTTGTGCCTCACACCCACCAGCCACTCTTGTTTCAATCCTTCTTTTGTTTCTCTCCACCATACTTTTTTTTTTTGATAGATCCGTTGTACAAGAAACACTTTCCAAAGAAAAAAACAGTTAAAAGTATGTAACGTCTGGTCTGACGTGCTCTCATGCCACGTGCTGACAGTCAGTGGTGAAAAAAAGCTGCTGATCCCCCACACTTGACGTTTCATCGCATCTTACCACTCTTTTTTGGTTCACGCGTTTTGCTGTTGGTGCGTCGCACGCATCGACAAAGGAATGAATGCTAGCTGAAGTACTTGCCTTATCACTCTTCTCGCTCTTCTTCTCAATGTCTCCCTCCCCCCCTCTCTCTCTCTGTCTCTCGTTGTCACCCTCAGGATAGTTTCTTGCCTTTTGTTGTGAATAATGGCATCGTCCTACATGCGGGACTGCTTCCGTCCCACCTCCGTCAACTCCCCGTTGATGATGGTCTCCAGCGCCTCCCTACTTTTTAACAGCGTGAAGGACGGCGTGTTTCGCCCAGTGAACATGTACACCAACATCGCACTGATTGTGACCCTGAGCATCTCGAATGGGTTTTATCTCCATCCCGAGTCCACGGAATGGGGCGCGAAGCTGGGGCTGCTTGGTGCTGCGCTGTTCACAGTTGGACCCAAGGTTAAGCTGCTTTATACGCGCCGTCTCTTCCCGTGGTGGGTGCACTACGGTATTGGCTGCACCTACCTGACGTACCACGCTCTGGAGCTGTACCAGGCCAAGGAGTACTTTGAAGATGCTGGTGAGGACGGTGATGATGAAAAGTTCTGAGACGCAGTTTGCGTGCCGTTTCCCCACTTTTTGTTCTCCTCTTGGTCGTGGTGGCTTAGTGCTTTTTTGATAGACCGCGAATTGTTTGTTCTGGGTGACCGCCTCTCTGCCTTTCACAGACACATAAAAACCCCTCTCTCTCTCTTTCACTCACCGAAGGTTTTCATTTTGCGTTCGACACGATGAAAAACAAAGACACTTGCGATGTCGTGCCTCGCTGTTGGGAAAAGTTCGTGTTTCACAGGGAGTGTCCTTCACTTTTGGTGCAAGGATAATGACGGCACTGTGAAAAATAATACACGTAACCGGCTCTTCTCCCATAAAGTCGAGTTGTATGACGGAAGCTCCGCGTCGGTCACCCACTTGTCTTGCTGCGACCCCCCTATTCTCATTCTATTTCTTCCACTCTCTTCACCCTTGCTCTCTTACCCTACCTTTTTGTACACACACACACATATACGTAGTCTGATCGCGTTGTCGTGTGCAATCATTGCACCAAAAAGGACGGAAATAAACGTAATCCCCCCGCAAAAAAAAAAAGAGAGCAGCATCACTGCACTGGACGTTTACTGGTGTGCGCCTAGCCCACTCAATAAACCACTGTGAGCGCTATTGATTCGCCACCGCCGGCACAGCGACCGTACTCTCGTCAGCATGCAGCAGCCACCGCATCAGGCACCGCCTGGCACCAGCGTCTTCTTCACTGGCGTCTCCGCCGAGGTCGACGATGCGCACCTGCGCAAGCACTTTGAGAGCGTTGGCCACGTGGTCAACTTTCGTGTGCATCGGCAGCAGCCGGGCAAGGACTTCCGCAGTGGTGTCGTGGAGTACATGGATGACCGCTCGGCCCAGGAGTCCATCAGCCGCCTCAACGGCACCAGCTTCGGCGGCCGCCCGATGCGTGTGACTGCGTTCAGCGTCGACAAGCTCTCCCATCGTGGTGGCCGCGGCGGCATTATTGGGCGTGGTGGGCGCGCGGGCATTGGCGGGCGCGGTGCCTTTGCTGCCGGGCGTGGTGGCAGCCGCGGTGTGGGTCGCGGTGCGGGTCGCGGTGGCGACGGGCGTGGGTTCGGCCGGGGCACGAGTCGCGGAGCTGGTCGCGGCTTCGGACGAGGCGAGGGCCGTGGCTTCGGTCGTGGTGACGGGCGTGGCGGCTTCGCACGTGGCGGCCGTGGCGGCGTCGGCGGGGACCTGAAGCGTCCTCGTGAAGGCAGTGACCGCGCGCCGTTCACCGATCGCGAGGGCCGCGAAGTGCTGCACTTTCCACCCAACTTCTCTGACCCCGTGCTTGGACGCCAGGACTCGATTGTGCTGCGCGCACTCGAGGGCATGGCAACGGAGGAGGCGTACGAGGCCGTGGAGCAGCTGCGTGTGGTCGCACTTGAACGCAAACACGACGCCCGCGTTCTCCTCGAAGAAAACCCGGCGCTGCGGTCCGCTGTGGTGATGATCCTTCAACACGCGGGTCGTCTTCGCTGGGGTGCGCTCCCAGCAGATGCCTTCCGCGCAGACGGCGAGGAGCCTGTTGAGCCACCCGCGGCCCCTGCCAGCACCAGTGCGCAGAAGGACAACACCGCGGCGTCATCCACCTCCGCCGCTGCGGCTACGGCAGCAGACGATGTGCCCAAGGACGAGGAAGGTGATGAGAACGCGCAGGATCAGGTGATTGAGATCATTTCTGCCATGAGCGAAAAGGACGTGAATCGCATATTGAATTTGTCTGATGCCGATCTGGCGCAGGAGAAGGACCCGGCCAAGAGGCAGCAACTCTCCTTTTTGCGTCACCATCTGCTTGAGATGGCGAAGACGTTGTGACACGTTAACGGACTGTGTTGCCACGTTGCTTTGCGTGTGTGTGTGTGTGTCTACGGTGTGACTGTCCACATGCTTTGATGGCACCGTAACACAAGAAGTGTTTTGATAAGGAAACTTTACCCAGTTTATGAACACAGAAACAAGAACAGCAGCCACATCTACAATGGAGTAGTGGTGCCGATCAGTACGGCCACACTCACTGGCAGAAGGCGCCTCCCTACACTTCAGCAGAGAAAAACGCGCTCGACCCATGTCGACGTCACTGACAGCACTCTGGCGTGGCGTCAAAGGACTGCATTCCGCGTTCGGTGTTGCTCTCATTCTGCGGTTGCGCATCACTCATCAAACACAACTGGTTTCGTCGATAGCAACATCCACAACCCGCCACTCTTCCTCCCTTCTCTTCTGGTATCTCCCACGCTAAATATCTGTCTCACTGCTCACATTAGCGCTGCCTATTCACGGCTGATCTAGCAACAGGAACAACTCTGCAGCGCCACGTTTTCTGTTTGCTGTCGTGTGGTTGCGTGCATTCATTTCATTCCTTTTTTTTCTTTTGCCTCTATACTGCCCATTAGATCGAGCGCCGTGGACCACCTTCCCTCTCCCACTCACGGCATCACCAGCGCGACACTGTCAAGCCGTTGTCCGTGTTCCACTCATCTCCTCATCAAACATCGTTTTTTTTCCCGAGAGGACAGGAGTAAAGAAAGAAGAAAGACGACTGCTCACTGCCACCTTGTGCACTTGTGTCCATTGTGTTCGCGTGTGCGTGCGTGCCCTTTTTTTTTTCTCTCTCCCCTCTTCCATTTTCCTCGCGTTGCTTTTGTTAAGCCTCTTGTTGTTTCGTAGTTGCGACTGTACACGTAGCTGCGTGCATCTCACACGCACAACCAACGCTGTACACGCTCTCATTGTGTGACTGTCTGTCTTTGATTCATCAACCCACAGTCTCTCCTTTTTTTTGTTTGCTGTCCTCCCCATTTTCCCCCTTTTATATTGTTCCCTGTCTCACTACAGTTTCCGTTTCTCTTTTTCATCTAGCACCGTACCATCCATGGAGCCGCGACCGTTAGAAGTTGACTTTGTGGATTCGTCCGATGAGGATAATCAGCACAACGCGCGGATGGAGCTGGTCCCTGACAGCGCGGAGCCCGTCAACTCGCACGAGCCGCTCTACGATGACGGCAAGCACGCCGCGAAGAACACGGACAGCGTGTGGAACCGCCTGTACCGTGGTGCCGCCAACACCCTCGGCTACGCACTTGGTGACGCAAATCGCTCGGAGCCGTACGCCGATGCCCAGCGCGGCACATCAGCGGACGCGCACGCACTTGTCCCGATCAACAACGTGAACGATGACGGCGCCACTAGGGACTCGACCGGAGAGAGCGACTGGGGCTACGGCGTGTTCAACTCGTCTGTGGGCACCACACGCGGCTCCAGCACCCGCGGCGACGGCACCAGTGTTGATGATGAGCATCCGTACAACGGCGACGACGGGAGTGGCAGCGTCGCCATCGATCTCAGGAACACCATCTTGCAGTACCAGTATACACCGGTCGATTTCTACATGAACCTCATCCTCGCCACGCTCAAGAGCGGCTCGGTGGTGATTGATGGCGCGATTCTGAGCGCGGCCGCGGGTAGTCCGCTGCTGATGAAGACCTGCCTCGACTCTGGCTGTGTCGACGAGACGGACCCGGAGGTGCAGGCGCTGGTGCAGGAAGAGATCAACAAGGTGCTCGTCGGCGACCCATACGAAGGCTGCTACGTGGCCGCTGAGCAGGCAGACTACCTTCGCTGTCTGGTAGAGTTGAAGAGCACGCGCATCACCAATGATCAGTTGGTGCTCATGCGCTACTCTGGGTTTGAGTTCATCAAGATGCTGCACGCCAACCCGCATGTCTACGCACACACGCAAGGCCGCCCGCGCATCTCTTTTTTGCTGTTCCGCTTCCTGAGCATGTTCAACCTGGTCACGGCGTGGATTGGCATTGTCGCGGAGCTGGTCCTGTCTGCCGCGACCATCTGGAGCGCCGTGTACTGGTTCAAGGGCGACAGCCGCAAGGTGAACAACGGCTACTGGACAATCATTTGCTACGTGTTCGGCTTCGTCATTGGCATCGTCGCGACGTCGATCAGCGAGCAATCCAAGATTCAGCACTATGACTATGAACCAATCCGATTTCCTGATAACCGTCTCAAGTTCGTGCCACTGGCGCCGCTCTACGAGTTCGTGCTCATCTTCACGCTGTTTCGCTACGAGCGACAGCAATCGAAGGAGATGTACTTTGTCATCCGCTACGATCTCCGCAATGCGATCGCGTTTCAGCAGATCTCTATCTGCATTTGCTGCGCCATCCCCCAGATTGTCGTGCAAGCGTTCCTCCAGTACGACCGCATGCAGCAGCTCGGGGCGCACTTTAGCGAGCCGTGCTTTTGGCTCCTCATCGGCGGTGGAGGCGCGTGCTTCCTTATCGGCACGCTTGCCATGATGCGTGTGGTGGTGTTCGCGCACTCGTGCAACAGCCTCGGGTTCGCGTTTATGTACGTTGACCCGAACAACGTCTCCCACTTCCGCCGCCTCATTCCCAGCGACATGGTAACGCGGTTTCTGGTGTTCGCGGTCTTCTGCTTCTGCGTCTCCACCATTGTCACGTTGATCTGTCCCATCTTCAACCTTGAGAGCTGCGATGGCGCGGCCAAGACGTACCTCTCCATCTTCATTGGTGTCGCCGGCGTCAACGTGGTGCTGGCCGTCCTCGTGACGCTCTTCGCACCGTTTTCTCGCCTACTGGGTCTGCTGGCGCTGCCGTGCGTGATCATGGAGATTGCGTTCTTCCCCTTCGCCTTCGCCAAGACGGATGAACAGAAGGCGCTGCCGTTCCCAGATGCCTGCACGTTCTACCGGTACGCCAAATCTGCCTGGATCGCCCCAGAATATGCCATGTTTGGGTTCACGGTCGTTGTCATGCTCATCTGGGCCGTCATGTGTCTCATTGAGCTGTTCTCGGGAAAGCGCATCCGACAAGAAAAGGTTGACTACTACATTGAGTGAGCAGCTGAACCGAGGCGAGGGCGAGGAAGCAAGAAAAGAAGAAGCGTGTAGAGGCGCGCACCATCCTATTTGGGTTGTTGCATGTTACTGCTTCTGTTATCTTGCTCTCTCTATCTGTTTCTGTATATGTTCTTGTTGCTAATTTGTTTTTTCTTCTTCCTGTTCTGACAGGCGGGCACTGCCTCGTCTTCTGTACACAAATCAAAGTTGAAAGCCAGTAGCAACGCAGAGATAGGACAGACTGACGGTAGCACCGTCATGGACGTAGTGGGATCAGTTTTCTGATTACCCACTTTCTTCACAAGTCCTCACGAAGTGCAACAACAACAACAAAAAAACACGCTCGCTAGTGTGCATGTGCATTCTGGCAACTCCTCAGCTGCTTTGAAAAACTGATGACTATGGCCGTAGCACGAGTTATTGCAATGCCTTTTTTCTTGATTCTTCGTCACACTCGCTCACCACGTTTTGCCCCTCTCGCATTCTTATGGTTTCTTCCTCTCAGTAGCGGTTTACTTATTCTTTTCCTCTTGCCAGGTCGCAGCGTTTCACGCCGCGACGTTGTTCAGCGCTTGACTTTGTTTTTTTCTGTTCTTTTTTTTCCCTCTTTCTTCTTTAATCGCTGTTCGGCTACGCCTCCATTCACTGTCACCAAACACAAGCAGACAGCACGACAACGACTGTCTGACGAGACGCCGGGGAGGAGGAGAGGACACAGTATTGCCAGCAGAACGGTTCACACAGAGTCGCGCTGAGACTGTGCGAACGAAAGCGAGTCTTACTACTCTAGTGAACAAGGATCCAAAAAACACTAATTCTGTTGTTCACTGTTCCAGTTTTACTTAATTTGCTTAATCCCACCTCTTTTAAAACAACAACACACACTGTTTTTTTCTGTTTTGCTTTCTTTTCTGTGGTCACCCCCTGCCACAGTGGCCGACGGACTCGTATTTACGTGAGCGCCGCGACCATCACATACAATTCTTTTCCCTCTTTTCTTTTTTTGCTTTGCTTCTCTAGATGACATCAACGCCAGAATTACTCGCGCGTGACTCGCTGCCCTCCTCTGGGGCCGGGAAGAGCGCGTCTTCGTTTAGTCCGGCGTCTGCCACGTCATCGCGTCGGACGCACATCCCCACGATGACGTTTTACGACGCCGACCGCGGTGACTTTGACGCACTCAGCATGGCCGTCCAGGGCGCCGATAACCTGATGAAGAACGCTCAGCTCAGCACAGACGTCACCAGTGCAAGCGGTGAGACCGACGACGGCGAGCGCAAGATCCCCCACTCGTTTCCGAAACAGTCACCACGGCGGAAGCAGAGCAATCCTCACAGCCACAATCCACGTCAGACGAGTGGTGCCCGTAGCAGCTGGGGTCTCCACGACGACGACAGCGAGCTCCGCGACGGAAGCAGGGGCAAAAACAACAGCCGTAAGGCGTCCATGGCGGAGCAGGAGGCGCAGTTCGTGGAGTCCGAGGTGCACGTCGCAGGCGAGTCGATCGAGCCTGTCACGCTCACCGAGTCGCACCCCATTCCGCCAGCCTCTGCCACCCACCGCATCCCCCGTCCGCGCACGAAACACTGTCCACCGGTGATGCAGGACGTCGCGCTACCGCGTTGCGTGGTGCCAGATCGCAGCCCCCTCCCGACGTCCACGACGCGCGACGAGCCAACAGCGATGACGTCCGACACGGAGAGCTCCACCGCCGCCGTCTCGAGCTCGTCGCACTCGCGGCTGTCGACCACGCGCACACTCGTGAAGCGCCTGAGCAACGGCGACACCTTCCCGCAGGTCCCGCTGCTGGACCCCACCACTGTGGCGAACCAAACCGGCCCAGCGACAAGCGCAAGCGCGTCGAAGAGGAACACGCCCAAGACGACTGAGAGCGACGTGTCTCTGCCTCACCTGTGTGCCACCATGGACGACGACTCACCGCTGCGCCGCCGTGCACCGCAACCGCCGGCAGTGGCGCCGCAGCCTCCGCACCCACCCGCCACAGCCTTTCCAGACGTGCTTGATATGTCCCCAACCACGCCTTTCACCCCACATCAGCGTCTCTCCGTGGGGCACGATGCGATCATCGGCCACTGGCGGAGCTCCTGGCGGAACCGAAACACGGCCACGCCACAGTTCTCTGCGGGCGACGCACAGGGCGAGGAGGGGTCGCTCTCCTCACCACACGTCGGCGGCACCACCGGCGGCATTTCGCAACGACGCGGCCTACGCTTCTCTGTGTCCGAACAGCCGTCGATGGCCTCGGACGCCACGTTCGTGGATCACGGCGACAGCTCTCTGTACGCCTCTCTGCGCGGCCAGGGCTCCGTCTCCAGCGCGACGCCCGGGCCTGGGTCCCTCCATGTCTTCCATTTCGGCGACTCGGTCGGGGGCCGCGGCACGCCCTTGAAGCGGTCTGATGAGCAGCTCGTGGACGGCTCCTTTTACCGCACGTGGCGCGCACCGTCGCACGGGACGGCCTCACCACTCGTGCAGCCATGCCGCACGCTGCGTCTCGCTTCGCCGTCCGCGCCGCGCCCCGCGCTGCACGACGCCTCCGCCTCGGGTTCTCCGATCGCCACCGTGCCGCAGCTCGACTCCTCAGACGAGGACAGCGATGGAGACGTCGGTGCGGCCTCGGCCATGACCGCCAGACCGCACGCCAGCGCACGCCGCACGCCCGCCACAGCTGTGCCGTCTACGGGGCGCGGCGCTGTGGGTCGCGGTACGGACGGTGCTGTTGGGCCTGTGACGCCGCCACGCGCGCGCAGCGAAACGGCGCGTGAGCCCAAGACAGCGGCTGCGAGTAGCGCACCCAGCACATCCGCTGACGCTGCGCACCCACTGCCTCATCGCCCTGACAAGGTGAAGAGGGCAGATGCCTCCGCATCCATCAATGCCCACCGGACACAGGTTAAGGCACGCCCGCACGGATCGTCACGCAGCAATCGCAAATCAGCACATGAGCTCTCGCAATACGAACAGGCCGTGAAGTACGCGCGTGATCGCAAGTGTGGACTCACTGTCAAAGAGCTGCTAGCGAAGGGCTTTGCACACGCAAGCGACGATGATGAGGATGAAGATGACGATGACGATGACGATTGCGAGGACGACGAGACTGGTGCGGATGAGAGCGACCTCCAACCTAAATGACAGCGATGACGAAAACGATGATGTCTACTGCGGCTGCCGTTGAAACGTGCCTTTTTGTTTTGGTTTTAATCTGCATGTTTTTTTTTCTCACATTCTTGCCCTTGTTTCTCTCTTCTTCTGTTTTTGTTGTTTTTTTTCTACTTTTTATGCTTCCCCTAATAATGACCAGTTGTTTTTGTTTCTGTACCTTTCAAACCAAAGCAAGCGGGCTTGACTTCACGTGTACGGTCTAGTCAGCCAAACATCTTTTTCTTCTCTTCACTGTTTTTTCTTTTACGTATTTTTACCTTTTATTTCTCCTTTTCCTCCCACGTCGATTCGAATTGATTCCTTCTATATATATCTTTCAGTTAGTTCCGTTTTCAACCTTCCTTAGCTGTTCGTGTTTTGCTGCCAAACGAAGACACTATCGTGCACGGAATCCTCCCCGTCTTTTTGTTGTTTCCTTGCTGTGTTACCTATGCTCTGTGACCTGTATTGTTCTCATTTTCCTCCTGTTTTCGACGTGCTGCGGCACAGCCGTAGCCCTCTACTTGAATGACAAACGAAAACACCTCACCCCCCCTTCCACAAACATCCTCACAAGTTCACGAGAGATTGTACCGACTCGCAGCGATAGTCCTTCCATTACTCTTATCTGATATGATGACGATAGTTGATCACGTTTTCACTCCATTCGTGTTTTTTTTGATTGCTTTGGTTGCTGTTAATGTAGTGTTGCTTGCTGTTTTCTTTGTTTTCGGGAGTATGACCCTTTTCTTTTTCTTGCTTACTTGCTTGCTTTTTCTGAGCGAGTAGTTGTCATGCCTTGTGCTTGTGGGAGACGTCGAAACGGAACTGGCGCCGAATAAACTCTCTTAGCTGGTGCTTCTGGTCTGTCCGCCTCCCAAGTTCCAGCGCACCCGCTCGTTTCCGTCTCATCACCTCCTCGCTTTGTTCGGCCATCCCGCTCTTTTTTTTTTTGCAATCCTCATTCGGCATGTCTCTTTTTTTTTTCCGTGAGACCATATGTGCACGTTGTTTGTTAGCCTTTTCTTTTTTGGATCACGATTCTTCATTATCAAAATGCAGTCAACCTGTTCACTCCAGAGTGTTCACTGATGAACTGAGAACGCAATTCAAAAAATCCGATGAATCAACGTCACATGAGCACAGTGTGCGAAGCCACATGCGCTCCGCAAAAAAAAAAACAGAAAGAACTGAACACCTCGGGCTCACTCTTACCTGTGGTTTCCATACAAAAAAACTAGCGACTCCCAGAGAGAGAGAGCACTGGCACGGTGAATCAAATGGAAAACGAACAAACAAAAGGGAGACACTGTTGGATATACCTTTTAGCCCCCACTACCACTAGTTTTTGTCATTCCTCCTTTTCCTTTACACCCCAAAGAACATTCGACAACAGCATTTTCCTCGCTGATCAACAAAGCCACCATCTCTAGCGCGCAGACTATCAAATCTTCACAGAAGACGAAAGCAGTAGAACAATCGTATCTCCTCCACCCCTCTCACACACACAAAAGTACCAAGACACAATGGCCGACTACAAGCAAAAGAAGAGCCCGCCTATTGCGCTCCGTGTTCTCTGCACCGTGTACCTGTTTCTCTCGCTGCTGGTGCAGTGGATTCTGATCTGGCTCGTTCAGGTCATCTTCATCCTCGTCTCGATGCCCTTCACCTCCAAGGAGACGCGCCAGGACGTGTGCGGCCACATCTTCCGCTTCGTGAGTTTCATCGGCATGGATGCCCTGAATCCCTTCTGGCACATCCACGTCACCAACAAGTTCCCCAAGACGGAGAACAAGAAGGTGATTTTGATGATGAACCATCTCAGTGGTGCCGACCCGTTCGTGGCCATCCGCTCCATGCTGCCACGCGATGGCAGCTGGATCGCCAAGGACTCGCTCTTCAAGGTCCCGCTGGGCGGCTGGGCCATGGCCAACGCAGATGACCTGCGCGTCGTCTTCAAGAACAAGAAGGCCGGCTTTGAGACCGTCAAGGGCACGGTGGGGCCGATGATGGAGCAGGCAGCTAAGAAGCTGCGCCGCGGTCGTATGATCTGCGTGTTCCCCGAGGGCGTGCGCAACCACAATCCCGACGGCGGCCTCAATCCGTTCCGTCTGGGGTTCTTCTCGCTCGCCGTTGACGAGGGCGCGGTGATCGTGCCCCTTGGCATTAGTGGCACCGACCGCTTGTGGCCACGTGGCTCGAGCTTCATGGACGCTGCGGATGCCTACTTCACCTTTGGCAAGCCCATCGAGGCGAAGGACTTCGCCAACGCGCAGGCACTCGCGGACCACACCTTCAAGGTCATCACGGATCTGCGCGAGGCGCACCCGGACCGTGTTGCGATGCACGCCGCACAGAAGGCCGCCGGCGTGAGCGAGGCACCTCCTGCCAAGCCTGCGGAGGCTGCTGCTGCGCCTGCTGCTGCCGCTACCGCGTCTCGCGCTCTCCCGGCCACGACAGCGCAGCGCTCCGCACCGGCATCCAAGCCGCAGCCCGCCGCTGACGATCGCGATGAGCTGTAAACGATCCTTTACTGTGCGGACTCGCGTTTGGGATGAAAAAGAAAGAGAACAGAAAAAACAACAACACAGCACCAGATAAATAAACCACAGGCACACGTTGCATACTTGTGGTTATCGCCATCACGTTGCGCAGTCTTACTTTCTGTTCCCCCCTGTTGTTGTTGTTCTTTCCGTCAGCACCTTCGTCCGTGTTCCTTTTCTCTGCGCGTGCTTTTTGTTTTCCGGATTCATTTCTTCTCTATCCAAGGTATCGTAGACATCACGGGAGAAAAGAACAGTGTGCAACGAGGCTCCTTGTTCTTTTACTGTTTTTTGTTGTTGTTCTGAGAGGCACCCGCCAACACCATAACCGTTTTTTTTTGTTTTGTAATGTTTGAGGACGTGCTACGCTATCGTATTACCTCCTCTCTCCCTGTAGCGCGCAAAATCCCGCTCATGACTGGCTTGTTTCGACTTTCCTTGTCAGGGCGGTGTGCGCGTGGTGGAGTGATTGCAAAACGACATGCAAACACACATCAATAGAAGAAAAAATAATAATCGACTGGCCTGAGATTCGGCATGGCGAAGCCAAGTTGTTGCCCGCTGTTATGAAATGGTAGCCACCGCATCAAGGACAGATGACTGTCGACCTGTCGTCTCATTCTTTCATCCATGTGTTCTTCAAAAAACAAAACGGAGACACCACACGTGGAGATGCACATGTGCCAAAGTGGCAGTTCTCAGTGGTCTGGCGCACTCATTGCGGGCTTCCTTCGCTCCCTTGTTATTGAGCTGTGATCGCCCCCCCTCCCCTTGTGCACCTCTCACACACACTTCGTCATCACTACACTCACCACTTGTTTTCTGCTCTGCTCTTGTTCGTGATGACTCTCAGGTAGTTGAAGTCTTGCCGTCGCGTCCCTTTTTTCTTTTGTTTTCAGTTTCCGCTTGGCTAGTTGGCGCAGCACCGCGGATTGCACCCCTGTCTGTCAGCGTACGTTGGCCGACAACCGTCCCCGATAGTCGTTTCCTTTTTTCCCTTCCCCCCCTGGCGATATACATTTACATATCCCGCTCATCTACCTTTTGTGTGCAACATCGTTTTTTTTTCTGTTTTGCCTCCCTAGAACTGTATAAGTTCTCACTGATCACCAGCCTTTCTGTGTTCGTTTCCTGTACACTGCGTCACACATACACACACACACACACACAACGTCCTACTTTCTCCTTCGCAATGAGCAATTTGTCGGGTCCAACGTATTCGGCTGGCGAGCCGCTCCGTAGAGGCACTGCCGAGCAGTCCACACCACTTTCCATCCAACGCAGCAACGAATACAGCTTCGGCGCGCCTTCGCAAAGTGATGCGCGGCGTGCCTCAGGCGCGCGTCGCATGAGTGCACGTCGCAACAGTCTCAACATCCCCGAAGACATTCCTGCTGAGACGGCTGCACCAAAGCTGTCCGCTCCGCCACGACCTGCACCGGCACCGGCACTACGCACCACGGCGGCAGCAACACCAAAGGCGGCTGACGTGCAGCAAAAGTTGGACCTCGTGGCGCCGCAAAACCAATCTGCCGCACACAAGCCATCTCAAGAAGCTCCCCCTGCACCGGCAAAGAAGGCCAATATCACCGTTACTTCTGTGCGGCCCGCTCCACAACCAGCACCCCAGCTTGCGGTACCGAAACCAGCTCCCGCTCCCGCTCCCGCTGCGGCGCCTCCCAAACAAGCTAAGGCCGCGAAGCCCGTGCGCGCCACACCGGTCGCAACGCGTGCCGCACCCACCCCGGCCCCCACCGGTACTCCGGTCGATGCACCTGCTGGCCCTGCGCACACGGTCTCGCCAGAGCACATGACGGATCTTCGCGTCTCCACCAGCAGAGCAAGTGACACGGCCGTCCTTTGTACCCCACAAGAGCGACAGAAGATTGGCGCAGCGAATGTGGACACGCTTTGTGCCGAGAAGCGGCGCCTCGAGCGGCTGTCGCTGGCAATCACAGAGGAGATTCAATCCCGCGAGTTCACCGAGTCCATGTACGCGCTGATGCCACGTGGCAACCAGTACTACGAAGCGGAGACGTGCATTCGGCGCATCGCTGGTGAGGCGTTTGACTTCTCCTCTCCGGAACAACTTCAGCTCGCGCTGCAGATGTCCCACAAAAATGCGCGGCTCAGCGAGAAGAACTCCATGTTTGCGGGGGCCATGATGAGTCTGACGAGCCTCACCAACACCGGCACAGTGGTGGAGAGCCTGGCGAACTTCCAGCGTTTCTACGCTGAGCGCAAGACCACCATGCCGGACACATGGAAGCAGCAGTACGTGACCGCGATGCGCCAGATTGTGGTTGGCTTTCAGTCGAACCCAGACATGGTCCTTGATCAGTTCGGCCACCACGTGGCCCGCCTCGTGCAGCACGAGCAGCTCTACGTGGCCCTGCTCCGTGTGTGTCAGGGCCGGCCGCTGGAGAGCCCCGCACCGCACCTCGACGCCGACTGGGACGATGATGATGACGAAAGCGAGTATGATGACGCGAGTTCAGATGACAATGACTCCTCTGACTACTCCTCTGACAGCGACAAGTACGAATCGGCATCGGACGCATCATCCGACACCGTCGTGGCGCGTGTACCAGCGGCACACTCCACGCACCCACAGGCCACAGCGCGCACGTCCGCCTCGCCAGCCGCGCTGCCACCGCGTCCCTCCTCGTCGCGCCCGTCGATGAACACGTTCAATGACACGGACGGGCGCCCACCGAGTCACAGTCCACGCGTCAACGAAGCGAACCGGCGCGCCCAGCTCACACCCGTTGTGGGCCGCGGTGCAGAGGCCGCCGAGGCGTCCACCGCTGTCCGACCAGGTGCGCCGCCGGCCGTGTTCAAGCCCATGCCAGAGCCCATGCGTCGCTCCTCCAGTGCACACTCGGATGGCTGCGGGCCGACAAGGATGCGGGACCGTCACCAGGACGCGTACCCGTATCCATCACGCGGTGACTCCCCCGACGCGCGGCCACTGGTGACCACGTCAGGCGTGGCACCGCACACCACGCCCGCCCCGTTCGTGCCGCCCGTCCCCAGAACGCAGCCCCCACTGGCGACGTCGCCAGGCGCACCGGCCGGCGCACGTTCGCTCAGCGCGCGAGGCAGTGGCAGCGGCAGCTTCGACGCGGGCTACTTTCGGCAGCCTTCGCAGAACGGCGCCTCCCCGTCGCACGCCGTGGATCCCACTGGGTTTGTGCTGAGGAACCAGGAGCCTCTCTCGCGCCACACCACCCCAGTGCGAAGTGCGTTTAGCCGCGAGAACAGCACCAATGCGGCCGTGACAGGCACAGGGGCCGCCACGACCAACGGGAAAGCCGGCGCCGCAACCAAGACGGCTGGCGCAGCTGCCCCACGAGCGCGAGCGGGACCCGCACCAAAGCCTACCAGTGCCGCCCACACGTCCTCTGCGCCGAAGTCCGCCGCCAAGGCAACCGCAGCAGCGCCACGACCGACGCCACGACACGCCACGGCCCCACCCGCTGCTGAGGACTCACTCGACCGCCCTGAGCGTCCCTCGCAGGACACCGTCGACAACGACGGTGACGTGCTGCCCCCGACCATGTCCAAGCGCCAAAGCCGAGAGAAGCAGCAGACGGACCGCGCGGCTACTGCGGCGACGGCTCTGGCGAACGAGGACGCAGCGCCGTCACGCGGCAGACCACACGGCGCAGCGGCGACGCGCCCACCACTCGGCTCGTCGAATGTCACGCCACGTGCGCCGTCGCCGAACGCACATCGCCGCGGGGTGGCGGACGAGAACTCTCCCATTCCTGGCGTGCCGGACACGGTCTACTCGCAGCGGGCACCGAGTCCACAACAATCCCGTGCCACCACCCCCAGGCAGCAAGTTCCCCGGTAGAATAAACGCTGGTTGTTGCGTACCTTCGCTCCCCACGTTGTGAGTGAGTGAGTGAGCGAGCGAGCGAGGGTTGCGCGAGGATTGCGCGTTCTATGACAAAACAATGACACATCCACACAAAAACTGCACGACGGTCACAACGAGTATTAATGATACGACTGAGAGGCGCCGGTCGATAGCGCACAAACTGTCGCTTTCGATCTGTCTCTTCTGCATCAGCAAGAAGATCAGAACGGAAGCTGTTCGCTTACAAACTGCTCCATATGCGGGGTGCCTGATCTGATCGAGCTCACCTACACGTACGCAGACCTTTTCTCCGTTCTTATTTGACTTCACGGATACTGTCAGAAGTCAGAAAACAGTCAGTGCTCACAACATATTCCATCCCACCCATTTTTTTCTCCTTCCATTGTCGTACTTACCATCTTTGTGTTTAGATTAGTCAACACACATACACACATTGCCGTCGACGAGTTCCCACATACACGTCGCTTCGCACCTGTCAATACACGCATTTGCACTTACGTAGGACACCAACCGCGACAGCCACATCACCACCATGACGGACTACTATGAAGTGCTGGGCCTGCGCCGCGAGGCTGAGGATGACGAGATCGCCAAGGCGTACCGCCGCTACGCCATGGCGTACAACCCGCTGTGCCAGCCCGATGATCCCAACCCACAGGCTCTCATGAAGAAGTTCAAGCTCGCGTCACAGGCGTACTCGGTGCTGTCAAACCCGAAGATCCGCGCTGTGTACGACCTCTACGGCGAGGAAGGCGTACGCCACGGCGGCACCGGCAACCAGGGCATTCCTGGTGGCCTCGACATTGACGCTGTCGACCCGAACGCGGTCTTCAAGAGCTTCTTCGGTGTGGACAACCCGTTCCAGGTTGTCGGCAGCGTCGACGGCGCGCAGAACAATCAGCAGAACTTCTTCAGCGAAGACGCGGTGCAGCCAAAGCGTCTGCCCAAGTGTGCCCCTGTCATTGTGACGCTGCCGATCACGTTGGAGGATGTCTTCTGTGGTGCCATGCGCCGAGCCACGTGGCAGTGCGCGCACACGAGCCCCAACAACGCGGTCACGACGACCACCGACAGCTTCGAGCTGCGCGTGGAGAAGGGCGCCAAGACGGGCGACCACTTCACAATTGACGGCCGCGGCAACACCGCCCCGGGCTGCGCACGCGGTGATGTGCTGGTGCGTCTTGAGCTGCAGCCGCACGCGCGCTTCCGCCGCGAAGGTGACGACCTCGTCGTCGCTGTCCCCATCACTCTCGCGGAGGCTCTCTCTGGCACCACCGTCGTCGTGACCACGATGGAGGGACGCGAGCTGTCCGTGCTCATTGACGAGATCGTGCACCCGAGCTACCGTAGTCGCGTCGAAGGCGCTGGCCTCCCTCGCGGCCCCTCGGAGTCTGCCGGCCGCGGTGATCTCATCCTAGAGTACGTGACCAAGTTCCCTAGCTTTCTCACCCTTGAGCAGAAGTCTGAGATTCGACGCATTCTCGAAGCGCACAACTGAGGACGCACGGAGATGCGTACAACAGCTGGAGGGAAGGAGAGAGAGAGAGAAATAAGCATGTGCAGGAGCAACATGACGCTCTCTGTGTTGTTTGCTGCCAATGTGTTAGCTGCCACCGTTGTTTTCATCCTCGCGTCCCTCACGTTCATTTTTTTCTCTCTCACTCTATCTCTCTGGCCCGCTGTGCTGTATTTCGCTGATGTATATAAAGAACGACGTCATGTCGTGCCATCTCTCTTTTCTTGCGTCCCCAAGACGAAGAACACCACAAACAGAAATCAACAACTGACACTGATTCTGGTCAGTGAATCCACACACAAGCAAGTTATGCGGCCGCGCAGCAAGCGCACTGCGAAGCGTCATCAACCGGGGATGGAATGTCACGGAGGGAGCGTAAAACTATGAAAAACCACAGTTTTGTTGCTCACAGAACCTTGCCTCTGCGATTCGTTATGCGTGACCGTCGCTCTCAACAACAGACATATCCCCCTGAGCCACTTCCCAGGTGCTATTGTCTGGGATCGCGGGTGTCATGCCGAGATGCAATGAGCAAAACCGCAATACCGATGCGCATGATAGGGCGTTCTTGTTATTCTTCCCGTCTGTGTGACCTCTTCTCTCGCCTTACTCTGAAACTTATCACCTTTACGTTCTCCTATTTCTACAGTTCCTTTTTTTTCTTTCGTGCCCTCGTTTTCTTTTTTTTTCGCGTTGGTGTTGTACGTTTTCTCCCCTACAAGAAATCACCCTTTCCAGCCCGCCTTCTCAAAGCACGTCTTTCTGTTCAGCAAACGTTTCATCGCCGTCATGTCTGACAACTACAGCGACGACGATTTCGAGAGCTCCGCCGCGGTGAGCAAGCCGGAGACCACCAAGACGAGCAGCCAGGCGACGTCACGCAGCGCCAGTGCCGCGTCCTCGGCTGCAGAGACCAAGAGTTCCTCAGCCACCTCGTCGCGCTCGCAGAGTGCGTCTGCGGCGGCACTCTCGCACGAGGAGCACGATGACGAGAAAGCCTCGTCTCACCACGATGCCTCGTCCCACTCGTCGCACAAAGTGTCGGAGGAGGCCGTCGCTGACAAGGAGCGCGGTGCACCCTCTGACGATGAGAAGCACTCGGCTGAAGCGTACACCGAAAGCTCCTCCGCCTCCTCCGCGTCGTCGTCATCATCGTCGTCACGTCGCTCGTCCAGCGCGGCGGGATCACACTCTGCGTCCGCCCACTCCTCGTCCCGCGCGACATCTGCCTCTCAGCGCAAGGCCCCCGCACCCACCACGGCTCCCATGAGCAGGGCCGCCGCCGCCCCGTTCCAGGCAAACAACGCCGAGGCTGCCGACGACGACGACGACAAGTCCCCCGTGGCGCGCGGTGCGGGCTCACGCAAGGGCCGCGCAACTGGCCGCTCCCACGGCAGCCCCCGTTCGGCCCGCGCGGCGGACGCAGTCGAGGTCGCCGCGGTCCCCGAGACGCAGGAGCAGCTGGACGACATGCTCGTGCAGAACGAGGACCTGCGGGAGCGACTCTTCGAGGTCCAACGCCGGCGCTACCGCGCGGGCCTGTCGAGCACGCGCCAGTCCAGCAAGACCAAGAAGGACGAGGCCGCGGCGGCGGTGCAGGAGTCGCTGGCCAACGAGCGACTCGCTCAGATCCTTCGCGCCGAGCGCAAAGACCTCCGCCAGAAGCGCGACTACCTGGAGGAGCTCGTGAAGCGCTACAAGAAGGCGAGCAAGTACCGCGACCTGATTTTGCAGGCGAAGGACGACATCGACATGCTCAATGAGGAGAACCGCGACCTGCAGCTCGAGGTGCGCTGCAACGAGAAGCTGCTGGTAGCGAACGCGGACGCCAAGGACTCGGGCCGCGCGTCCCATCGTCTGCAGGAGGAGCTGCGCGCCCGCAACGCGCTGACCGAACGCGGTGTCCAGCACGCCCTTCGCGACGCCGACGACGCCGAGCGCCAGCGCGATGGTGTGCAACAGCGTGTCGACAAGCTCCGCGACGAGATCGAGGCGCGTCGCAGCGCACCCACCAGCCGACACCTCGACCAGCTCGAGGCCGCCCGCGAGGACAACCGCGAGAAGCGTGCGCGTGTGCGTGCCATGGAGAACCAGGTCGCGCGTGTGCGGGGCGGTGGTGGCGCCAACGGCAGCCGGCCGGCTCCCCGCAGCTCCATGAGCCTCCGCACAGAGGCGGAGAAGGAGTACCTTCGCGAGCGCATCGCCGCGATGAGGGACGAGATCGACCGCATCCAGCACGGCGACCAGAACGTGGACGACAACCTCTCGGGCACCCCAACACCGACCAACAGAGCCGCTGCCGGCGGAGCCGGTTACCCGTCAGCACTGCAGGATCATGAGAAGCACCTGTCTGCGTCTGCCAACGCGTCGCGCAAGGCGAGCGCTGTGGTGGCCGCGTCTCCACACGGTCAATCCGCCGCCTGGCTCGACGACGAGAACCAGAACCCATCGAAACGACCCAGCGTGAGCGGCCCTGGTGTGTCCTCTGGCTCCGCACCACACAGCGCTGCGGCCTCCCCGAACGCGAAACGCGGCACGAACGCAGGCGTGGACGCGGCTCCCGGTGCCGCTGCCCCTACTACCGCAGAGGATCCCTTCTTCGCCGCCGCGTTTGGTGATGAGGCGCTCGTGGCGGGTGCTGCTGCGGCACCACAACCACCTGCACACCCGGCTCCTGCGGCTGAGCCCGTGTACGACATGTCCGCCCCGACAACGGCCGCTGCCGAGGATGACTGGCTGCTCGATGCCCTCAAGGAGCCCGCGGCGAACGAGGCACACAGCGCTGCTGCTCACAACGAGGCCCCCGATTGGCTGATGGGAGAGACGACGCCGGCAGTGGGGGACAACAACGCCGAGGACGATCTGTACACCGCTGGTCCACCTGTCCACAAGACGGAAGACTTTGTGTTTCAGGAGGAGCCTGTGGACGACATCTTTGGCGATCTGCAGTTTGGTGCGGCCGCCCCTGCCCCCGCCCCCGCTGCTCCGGCTGTGCGTGCAGGTGGTGAAGACGTCCCTGACTGGCTTCAGTTTTAGACAGAATCGCGCGAGAACGACGTCGTCACTAAGTGAAAACCAAAAGCGAAAACAAACAAAAAAGGAACAGCGCGAAGCCCCCCCCTCTCCCATGTTTTGTCGTTTCCGACTCTGTGATGAAGTCACACCTTTTTGTTTTTCCTGTTTGAACGTTGTGGTTCGTACCCCCCTTTATTTTTGTTCTGGTCTCA